>PVIH01006311.1:0-112635 GCA_004025045.1 Sigmodon hispidus | reverse complement strand
TCCACTTGGATTTGAGTTTTGTGCAGGGTGACAGGCTCGGATCTATTTGCATTTTTCTACACACTTCCTTCCAGTTATGCCAACACCATTTGTTAAATAAGCTATCTTTTTTCCATTGAATGTTTTGGGCCTCTTTGTCAAAAATCAGGTGTTCATAGGTTTTTGGGTTAATGTCTGGATCCTCAATTCTATTCCATTGATCCACAAGTCTGTTTTTATGCCAGTACCAGGCTGGTCTTATTACTGTAGCTCTATAGTATAGTTTGAAGTCAGGGATGGTGATGCCTCCTGAGGTTCTTTTGTTGAGTAAAATTGTTTTGGCAATCCTGACTTTCCTGTTATTCCAAATGAAATTGAGTATTGTTCTTTCAAGGTCCAAAAAATATTGTGTTGGGATTTTGATGGGCAGTGCATTGAATCTGTAGATTGCCTTTGGTAGAATTGCCATTTTTACTATGTTGATCCTACCAATGCAGGAACATGGGAGAGCTTTCCATTTTCTGATATCCTCTTCAATTTCTTTCTTCAATGATTTAAAATTTTTGTCAAATAGGTCTGTTACTTCTTTGGTTATAGTTATTCCAAGGTAATTAATACTATTAGCCGCTAATATGAGGGGTAATGTTTCCCTTATTTCTTTTTCAGCTCTTCTATCTTTAGCGTATAGAAGGGCTACTGATTTCTTTGAGTTTATCTTGTATCCTGCTACATTGCTGAAGGTGTTTATCAGCTGTAGCAGTTCTTTGGAAGAATTTTGTGGGTAACTTATGTATACAATCATATCATCTGCAAATAGAGATAGCTTCACTTCTTCTTTTCCAATTTGTATGCCCTTAATCTCTTTTTGTTCCCTTATTGCTTTAGCTAAAACTTAGAGAACTATATTGAATAGATAAGGGGAGAGAGGACGCAGGCAAATGGATGAATTTGGAGAATATCCTCCTGAGCGAAGTATCACAAACTCAGAGAGATAAGCAGGGGATGTACTCACTTACTAGTGGTCTCTAAACAAACAAACAAGAAAAAAAAGCCAAACATGCCCAAGTGGCAAACCACAACCACTGAACAGCTTGGGATCAGAAACACCCTGGACTGACCCTTCAAACCCTAGTCCAACTATAGGAACTCCTGACTCACTCTTAAGGGAGGGGGGACAAAACTGGATTTGGCCAGGAGTGAAGACTGATCCAAGCATTATTGGGTCAGTGGGACCATAGGACTGTCTGCTCCCTGCCCAGGGAGGGGATGGGGAATTGCAGAGAAGAAAAATGACCAGATGTGGTGGGAGGGGGAAGAGACCTTGAATAAGGATATATAGGGATGGAAAAAAAAATTCAGAGGGAAAGCTGAACACAAAGAAAATATGTGTAGCAATCTTATTTGCATTTCCACCCTTGATAAGCCATGCTTATGATTCTTATCCTCTGTATAGTTATTGTTAACTCTTCCGCATTTTAAATTCTTTTTACTGTTTTTTTTTTTTGATAAATACAAAATAAAGAAAGAAAAAAAGGTTAAAAAAAACTAACAATTATGTATTTTGAATTTCCTAAGGAACAGAATAGAAGCAAATTTCTCTGCTATAAAGCTGGCTAGCTATGAAACTGATTAACTTGTATGTAAAGTCTGTACCTTCAAACATAAATGATAACTCATGTTCACATGCATGCAAACAGAAATTCCTATAAGACTATAGTTTAAGATGGCAAAATTCTATTGATATAGTTTATAGAAAGTAAAACAGTAAAACATGTGGACATATTATAATATTAATAAGACATAAAATCTAGGGGCTGGAGAGATGGCTCAGGGGTTAAGAGCACTGACTGTTCTTCCAGAGGACCTGAGTTCAATTCCCAGCAAAACCACATGGTGGCTCACAACCATCTATGATGAGGTCTGGTGCCCTCTTCTGTAAAACTGTATGCATAATAAATAAATACATCTTTAAAAAAAAACATAAAATCTAAAAAAGATATTGATAAACTAAGGTAGAAATTATTAATTAGCAACTGAATATATGAAACAATTAATATTTATTTAGAATTTATATGAAACATTTACTAATATAAAGATTAAAATTTAGGGTAATTTTTGGAAAGTAGGACTTGTCTACTCAGTGATGGCAGTTCCTTAGATATTCTAATAAAAGCTTAGGGAACAATCAATTCTCAGACTGGATTGGCCATGCCTCATATATGAGTCTTCAGAACTTAAAGAACACACTTCTAGGTCAAGGCAAATAAATCCTAATTCTTACTATAAGAAATTGCTTTCTAAATATTAATAATCTGTGTTTGTAAAGCAGTTAATGAGAGTGATAAAACTCAAAATAAAGATTAGAAAATGCATAAATAAAGATTAGTTCCAAAATGTATGAAAGGTTTTTATAAATCCAAAAATAAAATGAAATTTTAAAAAATAATAGGTTTGAACAGATACTCTAAAATATATACTAATTTTGATTAATGAATAAAAAGGCACTACAAATGGTTATCTATTTAAAAATATAGAATCAACCTCTTTGAGATAGTCTTGCATATGGTACTGAAGCAGTAGGAAACTCATACACTGCCTTCAAATATTGTTATATGCACTAGTGACGAGACTTAAAATTAGTATAACTAATTTGGAAATGGAAGTCTTAATAAAGTTGAACATACACATATGTTACAATATCAATATTAAGCATATTTTGGTAGAAATTTTTGCTCATACCCCAAATATACATCTATGTGAATCCTTATAAAGAACATTAACTACTAATCGTATCTTGTGAAGATGTCCAAAAATAATAGATTACATCTAAAAAGCATGATTACACAACCACATTGAATGAATAAAAGAAAATAACCAAATAAAAATGAAGTAAAACAATATGTTCTTGATAAGTATAGAGAACTCATATTTAAATAATCATCTACAGGTTGTGAATGAAAGGGAACACTCCTTTATTGTTGGTTGGAGTGTAAGCTTGTTCAGCCACTTTGGAATACAATATGGCAGTTTCTCAGAATGTTGAGAATCAATCTCCCCAAGGACGCAGCAATACCTCTTCTGGGTGTGCACCCTAGAGATGCACAGTCGCATTCCAAAGGCATTAGCTCAACTATGTTCATAGTAGTGTTATATTTTTTTGGAACTCATTTTATTTTGATTTTTTTTTTCATTTAAAAGCCAGTTTTTATTTTTCAGTAATTTCTATTTGACTTCTTTTTTTTCTTCTTTTTATTATTATGATTATGAACAAAGAAGTCATGCTTTCTATCCCTGTATATCATTATTCAAGGTCCCTTCCCACTCCCGCCACATCAGATAATTTTTTTCTTCTCCACAACTCCCCATCCCCTCCCTGGGGAGGCAGCAGACAGTCTCATGGTCCCACTGACCCAATAATACTTAGTTCAGTCTCCACTCCTGGCAGATCCAGTTTTGTCTTCTGATTTTGTTGATTTGAACACTATCTCTCTGTTTTTTGGTTAATTTGGCTAAGGGCTTATCTATCTTGTTAACTTTCTCAAAAACCCAACACTTAGATTCATTGATTGTTTGTATTGTTGTTTTTGTTTCAATTGTATTGATTTCATCTCTAAGTTTGATTATTTCCTGCCGTCTACTCCTTCTAGGTGAGTTCGCTTCTAATTGTTCTAAGGCTTTCAGCTGAGCTGTTAGGTCTCTAGTGTGGGATTTCTCTTGGTTTTTCATGTAGGCATCTAGCGCTATGAATTTTCCTCTTAAGACTTCATTGTGTCCCATAAGTTTGGATACGTTGTGGATTCATTTTCATTAAATTCTTGGAAGACTTTGATTTCTTTCTTAATTTCTTCCTTGACCCAGAGATGGTTCAGCTGAATGATGTTTAGTTTCCATGAGTTGGTAGGCTTTCTTTGATTTTTGATGTTGTTGAACTCTAACTTTAAGCCCTGGTGTTCTGATATGTTACAAGGAAGTATTTCCATTTTTTGTATCTGTTGATATTTGCTTTATGACCAATTATGTGGTCAACTTTGGAGAAAGTTCCATGAGGAGCTGAGAAATATGTATATTCCTTTGCTTTGGGTGGAAGGTTCTGTAGATATCTATGACATCCATTTGCATCATAACCTCTTTCAGACTCCTTATTTCTCTGTTGAGTCTCTGTCTGGTTGACCTATCCAGGGTTGAAAGTGGGGTATTGAAGTCTCCCACTATTAGGGTGTAAGAACTGATGTGGGAATCGAGCTTTAGCAGTGTTTCTTTTACATAAGTAGGTGCCCTTATATTAGGGGCATAAATATTCAAGATTGAAATCTCCTCTTGACCAATTTTTCCTGTGATGAATAAGTAGTGACAATCTTAGTCCCTTTTAATTGCTTTTAGCTTAAAGTCTACTTTGTTAGATATTAGGATTGCAACCCCTGCTTGTTTCTTAGGACAATTTGACTGGAAAATCTTTTCCCAGCCCTTTATTTAAGCC
Source organism: Sigmodon hispidus (assembly GCA_004025045.1). Taxonomy (NCBI): domain Eukaryota; kingdom Metazoa; phylum Chordata; class Mammalia; order Rodentia; family Cricetidae; genus Sigmodon; species Sigmodon hispidus. Next base: position 108,179 of record PVIH01006311.1, on the reverse strand, counting down.
TGTGTCTGTCCTTGCGGTTTAGGTGTGTTTCTTTTAGGCAACAGAAGGATGGCTTCTATTGTTGTATCCATCTTGTTAGTGTGTGACGTTTTATAGGAGAGTTAAGTCCATTGATATTAAGGGAAATTAGTGACCATTGATTGATATTTCCTGTCATTTTTGGTGGTAACTTGTTTGTATTTCCTTTCTCTGGAGTATTCTTCTGTGGAATTATTGATTGTTTGGGGTTTCATGGGTGTATCTGGGGTCGTTAGGTTGGAGTTTTCCATCTAATACTCTCTGTAGCGCTGGATTGGTAGATAGATATTCTTTCAGTCTGACTTTGTCCTGAAATACCTTGTTTACTCCATTTATGGTGATTGATAATTTTGCAGGGTATAATATATACTTGTTTGGCAGCCATGCTTTTTAAGCATCTGTATAACTTCTGACAAAGCCATTCTGGCTTTCATTGTTTCCATTGAATAGTCAGGTGTTATTCTGATGGGTCTGCTTTTATATGTAAGTTGGCCATTTTCTTTTGCAGCTTTAAAATTTTTTCTTTGTTCTGTATGTTTTGTGGCTTGATTATAATGTGGCATGCTGACTTTTTAGGTGAGGCATATCTATTTGGTGTTCTGTAAGCTTCTTGTATCTTTATAGGCATTTCCTTCTTCAAGTTAGGGAAGTTTTCTTCTATGATTTTATTGAAAATATTATCTGTGCCTTTGAGCTGGTCTTCTTCTTCTTCTTCTTCTTCTTCTTCTTCTTCTTCTTCTTCTTCTTCTTCTTCTTCTTCTATTCCTATTATTCTCAGATTAGGTCTTTTCATGGTGTCCCAGATTTCCTGAACATTTTGAGTTATGGCTTTTTTAGTTTTAGTATTTTGTTGACTGATATATCTATTTGAGCTACTGAGTCTTCCACTTCAGAGATTCTATCTTCCATCTCTTGAACTTTGTTATGCTTGTATCTTTGGTTCCAGCTTTTTTCTTCAGGTTTTCTATTTCCATCTTTGCCTCATTTTGTGCCTTTTTTATTGCTTCTATTTCAGCTTTTCCTTCCTGGCATTTTCTTTCATAGATTTGTTCATCTCTCTCAATTTTTTGTTTGTATTTTCTTCTATTTCTTTAAGGCTATTTTTCATACCTTCTTTGAGAGCTTCGATGATCATCATAAAGGCATTTTTGGTGCTGCTTCCTTCTGTTTCCTCTTCATTGCTCAGTTCAGGACTTGTATTTGTAGGATTGCCACTATCTTCTAAAGTCATCTTGTGATTCTTTATATTATTATGTAAATTTTTGCACTGGAGTCTGCCCATGGCTTCAGTGGTTCACGATTAGGTGGCTCCTGGTCAGTTGTGGCACTCGGGCTTATGTGCCTCCTGTCACCTCTGAGGAAAAGGTCTGCTCAAACTCTACCTCTGCTCTGTGCAGGGGACTGAATTTCAAGTCTTCAATCTTTCTCTGTTTGACCAATTGGGGGCGGGATGGTGGTCTTGCAAATTTCCTCAGCAGCAGCTGGGGGGACAGTGGCAGTCCGAACTTATCTCTGTCTGCTACAGAGTTTGTGTGTGCATGCTCTGCAGAGAGGACCCAGACCCGGAACCAGAAGCAGAACCTACAGGAGCTCAATTCTCCCTGGCAGGGATACAGACACTTGGGCCTGCTGTCCCCTCCTCACCTCTGGGCAGCATCTGAGTCTGTCCTTCATGGTCCCCAGTCCTTATCCGATTTCTCATTTGGATTTGGGTAGCCATGCAAATTTCCTCAGCAGCAGCTGGGGGCACTGTGGCAATCAGAGCTTATCTCCCTCTGCTACAGAGTGCATAGGTGCACGTTCTTCAGACAGCACCCTGTCCCGTAACAGGAACCGGAATCGTCCAGTAGCGTTATTTGTAATATCAAGAACCTGGAAACAACCTAGATGCCCTACAACTGAAGAATGGATTGACAAACTGTGGTACATCTACACAATGGAGTACTACTCAGCAGTAAGGAAAAATGATATCCTAAAATTTGCAGGCAAATGGATGGATTTGGAGAATATACTCCTGAGCGAGGTATCACAAACCCAGAAATATAAGCATGGAATGTATGCACTCATTAGTGGACTCTAAACAAACAAACAAGAGAAAAGCAAAGCATGCCCAAGCTGCAAACCACAATCACTGAGCAGCTTGAGATCAGAAACACCCTGGACTGACTCCTTGGATTCCACTCCCCCTAGAGGAACACCTGACTCAGTCTTGAGGTTAGGGGTTGAAAACTGGATCTGACAGGAGTGGAGGCTGAAGTAAGCAATATTGGGACAGTGTGTCCTTGGGACCACCTGCCGCCTGCCCGGGTTTGGGGGAGGATGTGGAGTTGTGGAGAAGAGAGAATGACCTGATGTGTTGGGAGGGGGAAGGACCTTGAATAAGAATATGCAGGATAGAAAATGTGACTTATTTGTTCATAATAAGTAAGTAAGTAAGTAAATAAATAAATAAATAAATAAATAAATAAATAAAAAGAAAGTAGGATGTTACAAAAATCAACAATGTAAAAATAGGTTTGAGTAAAATCTATTATTTCCGAACAATAAACATGATCACAAAAGTTGCACTCTTAAGTCTTCGTTTTTTGATAGACAATCCCTCAAGACACCAATCATACCTGCTTCCCAGATAAGTCATTGTCACTCCAAAAGATATTGTTTCAATATGAATGATTTAATTGTGTTAATTATGATGAAATACCCCAGTAAAGTAGCTTTTCTTTCACTATCACACTAAATAAAGCATAGTTCTTCTGACTGATGTGCCAAACCCTAAAAAACTAGAGGACTCAAAATACAGCAAAAAGCTGAGATCTGGGAGAAACTGAGTTCTGGTGGACCTTGTGTGCTGGTGTTCTCCATTGCAGACAAGCTGCTTCTCATTCTTTGATAAAGTAGCATAACAAAAAGTATCTTAAAGGAAAAAGGCTTAAGGTCCCTCAGTGGAGGGAAGTCAGGGCAGGGACACAAAGCAATTAGCCACATCTAGATTGAACAACTGAGAAAAATATTTGATTGTATGCATCTTCGGACTCAAATTACTGTCTTCTTTTCATTCATCTAGGGTCCCTCTCACAGAATTGTGCTGTGAATATTCAGGATGGATATTCCCAACTTAATTAGCCCAATAAAAATAATACCTTCCCAGGAATACCCATAGTCCAATTCCTTATTGACTCATTGAGGTTCTTTAATGCAGTACTTCTGCATTGTGTCAAGTTGATGGTGCAACCTGTCACTCTCAGTGTATTAGTTCCTCTGTTCCTGCTGTGATAATGCAGCATGACAAATGTGATTTACAGAAGAACAAGTGTATTTGGATTTGGTCTAAAGGATTTAATCTGTGGTGGCAAGGGGAAGCCATGATGCAGGACCAGGAATCTGTGGGCTTACCTCTTGAATTGTAAGCACTAAGGACAAAGAGGAGGAGAAGCCTGGGAATGGTGAAAGACTTTGAGACCTCAAAACTCACCCTAAGTGATGTATTTTCTCAAACAAACCACTCCTTCTAAATTTCAATAAACTTTGCCACCAATTGTGGAAAAATGCCCAAAGTCTAAGACATCTTCAAATCACAACACACAATTTCAGTACATTCAGATAAAACTTACTTTTTCTGTGTTGATTTATTTATGTTAAAATCATTTACTCTTTTTATTTTCTTCTCCCACATGATTGTGAGCATTTTTTTTTTATAAAGCAGGATAAAAAGAACTGAAATTGTGGCAAAAAATAAAAACAAAACAAAACAAAACAAAAATCAAACAACAACAACAAAAAATCAAGTCTGATTATTTAGACTGTGCACTGTAAAATCTCAGCTAAAGCCAGCTGTTAAGCCCATTGACCAAGCCTGGAAAGATTATGACCTCCAATATACCCGCAGCCTTGCTCTTCTTAAAAATTATTGTTCCCTTTTTCATAAATTAATGTTATATACGTGTATAAGTTTACATGTCTGTAAATATATACATATATATGAATAAATTCTGCATATTCTTCAATATAAACTCTGTCTGCATCACATATCTCTCTCTAGAAAAAAAAACCACCATTAAAGGCCGAGGGAGTATAAATACAGTTCCCATCATATCACAGTGCATTTAAGCTTGCTATTGATTTTATTTTCTAATTTAAATAGGTTAATAAAATGATTACAACTTTATATAGATGTTCTGATAAATCTGAGAGCTATAATAACTCTGACAATATGTTCTAGTCTATAGAGAAAAGACAGGGGTCTTAGTTTATATTGTATTGCCATGCCGAAATATAATAACTAAACACAAATTAGAGAACAAATGGATATATATGGTTTACATGACCAGATTATAGTTTATTTTGTTATTTTTATTTTTTATTGGTTTTTGAAAGTCAATATGAAACATTATATAAAAAGGTAAAATATTCAGAATAGATAACAAAAAAACTTTTCTTGTCTCTAAAATACATGAAACATAAAAAATAAAATCTAAAGCTTCTCAAGCCAGGTTAGACTAAGCTACAGATAAAAAACACACAGTAGGTCACAGCTAATGCCCATGAATGCACTATGGCTGCCACAGATTTCTGCTAAGCAAACTTCTACAGTCAAACTAGAAGTTTTGTATTGTTTTTTGTGTGTGTTTGTGTGTATGTGTGTATGTATGTGTGTTTTAAATCACTTTATTCACCAATCATCTTTTAATGAAAAAAGATTGTTTCTGCTTAAAGACCACTAATAAGTGGGCACATTTCCTGCTTATCCTTCTGAGTTTGTGAGATCTCAATCAGGAGGAAATTCTCCAAATCCATCCATTTGCAGAGAATTTTAATATATCATTTTTTTTCTTACTGCAGAGTAGTATTCCATTGTGTAGATGTACCACAGTTTGTTAATCCATTCCTCAGTTGAGGGGCATCTAGGTTGTTTCCAGGTTCTTGCTATTATGAATAATGTTGCTATGAACATAGTATGAGCTAATGCCTTTAGAGTGTGAATGTGTGTCTTTAGGGTATATGCTCAGTAGTGGTATTGCTGGATCTTTTTTGAGATTCATTTCCAGTTTTCTGAGAAACCTCCATACTGCATTCCAGAGTGGCTGAACAAGTTTACACTCCCACTAACAATGGAGGTGTGTTCCCCTTGCTTCGTATCATCTCCAGCAAAGACTGTCATTTGTGTATTTGATCTTAGCCAATCTGACAGGTATAAATTGATATCTCAAAGTTGTTTTGATTTGCATTTCTCTGATGACTAAAGAGAACACTTCTTCATGTGCCTTTCAGCCATTTGTAATTCTTCTTCTGAGAATTCCCTTTTTAGTTCTGAACTCCATTATTTGATTGGATTATTTAGGACTTTGAACTCTAATTTCTTGAGTTCTCTATATATCTTAGACATCAGTGCTCTTTCACTTGTAGGGTTGGTGAAAGTCTTTTCCCATTCTGTAGGTTTTCATTTTGTTTTAATGACTGTGTTCTTTGTCTAACAGGAAATTCTCAGTGTCAGAGATCCCACTCATTGATTGTTGGTCTTAGTGTCTGGGCTGCTGGTGTTATATTTAGGAAATGGCCACTTGTGCCAATGTTTTGGAGAGTAATTCTCGCTTTCTTTTCCATCAGCGTAAATGGTCTTATGTTGAGGTCTTTGATTCACTTGGGTTTGAGTTTTGTGCAGGTGATATGATTGGATCAGTTTGCATTATTCTACATGCTGCCATCCAGGTATGCCAACACAATTTGTCAAAAGTACTTTTCCATTAAATATTTTTGAACTCTTTGTCAAAAATAGATATATGATTTAATGTCTGGACCTTCAATCTTCAATTCAATTCCATTGATCCACAAGTCTGATTTTATGCCAGTACCAGGCTGTTTTTATTACTGTAGCTCTATAGTATGACTTCAAGTGGGACATGCTAATGTCTTCTGAGATTCTTTTTGTTGAGCAAAATTGTTTTGATAATCCTGGCTTTCCTGCTATTCCAAATGAAATTGAGTATTTTTCTTACAAGGTCTGTAAAAAAAGTGTGTTGGGATTTTGATGGAAATTGCATTGAATCTGTAGATTGCTTTTGGTAAGATTGCCATTTTTTTTTTTTAACTAATTTTATCCTACCTCTCTAGGAGCATAGAAGATCTTTCCATATTTTGATATCCTCTTCAATTTCTTTCTTCAGTGATTTAAAATTTTTGTCAAACAGATCTGTTACTTCTTTGGTTATAGTTACACTAAGGTATTTAATGCTATTAGCAGCTATTATAAATGGTGATGTTTCCCTCATTTCTTTTTCAGCCTGTTTGTCTTTAGTGTATAAGAGAGCCACTGATTTTTTTAAATTATTCTTGTATCCTGCTACATTGCTGAAGGAATTTATCAGCTGTTTATCAAAATTCCTGGGTAAATTTTGTGGGTCAGTTAGGTATACAATCATATCATCTGCAAATAGAGAAAATCTTACTTCTTCTTTTCCAATTTGTATCCCCTTAATCTCCTTTCATTCTCTTATTGCTTTGGCTAAAACTTCAAGAACTATATGGAATAGACAAGAGGAAAGGGAACAGCCTTGTTTAGTTCCTTATTTTAATGGAATTGCTTTGAGTTTTTCTCTATTTAGCTTGATGTTGGCTGTTGGCTTCCTTTATTATACTTGAGAATTTTCCCTATATTCCTCATCTCTCCAGGACTTTTATCATAAAGAAGTGTTGGACATTGTCGAAAGCTTGTACAGAATCTGAGGAGATAACATTGTGGGGTTTTCCTTCTATTTGTTTATATGATGGATGACACTTATTGTTTTTCATATGTTGAACCATCCTGGCAATTCTGGGGTGAAGCCTGCATGATCGAGATGGTAACTTTTTTGTATGTTGTTGTATTCAGTTTGCCAGAATTTTTTTGAGTACTTTTGCATCAATGTTCATGAGGAAGATTGGTTTGTAATTCTCCTACTTTGTTGCATCTTTGAGTGGCTTGGGTATCAGGGTGAATGTGGCCTCATAAAAAGAGTTTGGCAGCATTCCTTCAGTTTCCACTGTAAGGAACAGATTGTTAAGTATTGGTGTTTGTTTTTCTTTGAATGTCTGTTAGCATTAGAGTAAAACTATCTGTGCCTGGCCTTTTTTGATTTGTGAGAATTTTAATAACAACTTCAATTTCCCTTGGTGTTATAGGTCTGTTTAGATCTTTAATCTCTTCTTGATTTAATTTTAGTAATTGGTACTTGTCCAGAAATGTCTCCATTTCTTTTAGATTTTTCCATTTTAGTAGAATATAGATTTTCAAAGTATGATGGTTTCTCTGGATTTCTTAGGTGTCTTTTGTTGTGTCTCCCTTTTCATTTCTGATTCTGTTAATTTGAATACTCTTTTTCTGTCTGTCTTTTGGTTAGTTTGAATACGGGTTTGTCTATCTTGTTGACTTTCTCAAAGAACCACTTTTTTGATTCATTGATCTTTTTTTACTCTTCTCTTTGTTTCTATTACATGGATTTCAGTCCTAAATTTGATTGTTTCATGCTGTCTACTCATTCTAGGAGAGTTTGAGTTTGCTTCTAAATGTTTCAAAGCCTTCAGCTGAGTTGTGGGGTCTCTTGTGTGATACTTCTACTGGTTTTTCATATAGGCATCTAGTGCTATGAATTTTCCTCTTAACACTGATTTCATTGTGTCCCATAAGTTTGGGTATGATGTCGATTCATTTTCATTAAATTCTAGAAAGTCTTTGATTTCTTTCACTTCTTCCCTGACCCAGAGGTGGTTCAATGTAGAGATATTCAGTTTCCAAAAGTTTTTAAGCTCTCTGTGATTTTTGTTGTTGTTGAATTTTAACTTTATGCTATGGTGGTCTGATATGATACAAGCAGTTATTCCCATTTTTTTATCTATTGATATTTGCCTTATGAACAAATATGTGGTCAATTTTAGAGAAAGTTCCATGAGTACTGAGAAATATGTATATTCCTTTGTGTTCAGATGAAAGGTTCTGTGAACATCTATTAAGTCCACTTGCATCATAATATCAACTAGATAGCTTATTTCTTTGTTGAGTTTTTGTCTGGTTGACCTATCCAAGGGTTAAAGTGGGGTATTAAAGTCTCCCACTATTAGAGTATAATATTTGATGTGGGGTTTCAGTTTCATTAGTGTTTCTTTTACATATGAAGGTGCTCTTATATTAGGGGCATAAATATTCAGGATTGAAATCTCATCTTGATTCATTTTTCCTTAGACAAATTAATAATATCTATCTTGGTCTCTTTTGATTGATTTTAGTTTGAAGTCTACTTTGTTGGATATTAGGATAGTAACATCAGCTTTTTTCTTGGGGTCATTTGATTGAAAAGTCTTTTCCCATCCCATTACTCTCAACCTGTGTTTGTCTTCGGAGTTGTAGTGTGTTTCTTGTATGCAGCAGAAGGTTGGCTTTTGTTTTTCTATCCATTGTGTTAGGGTGTATTGTTTTATATGTGAGTTAAATTCATTGATGTTAAGGGATATTAATGACCACTGATTGTTACTTCCTGTTATTTTTGGTGATAGCTTGTGTGTATTTCCTTTCTTAGTGTTTGTAATCTATGGGATTATAGATTGTTTGTGGTCTCATGGGTGTATCTTGCTTTCTAAGATTGGAGTTTTCTCTCAAGTACTTTCTGTATTACTGGATTTGTGAATAGGCATTGTTTCAACTTGTCTTTTTCTTGAAATATCTTGCTTACTCTCTCTATGGTGATTTATAGTTTAGCTGGGTATAGTAGTCTGGGTTGTCAGTCATTCTCTTTTAATCTATTAATGAGGAAATTCAGAGTGGAAACTAAAACAGAAGCTGAGCCAGTAATTAGGAAATCCCTTAAGTTTGTCCTTCCCCTGTTTGGTCAGTCACTCTATATTTCTCAAAACCAAAATAATAACCTCTTTCCTGCTGTTCTCATTTATTTTACCTTCTCTAAATTTCTCTTTTGATGAAGAATAAATTAATCTTGATTTGGTATCTTTATTTGAATATAATTTCTAGTCTGTAAGAGAGGGTAATTTGATATGCATAATGATAAATGTAAGCACAGACTATAATCATCTCCTAAAATGTAACACACACATATATATAAAGAGGATCTAGAACTTTTTTTTAGTAAATAGTAAATCTTCATTTGGTTCAGAAAATATCAAATGTTGAACTAAAAGACAGAAGCAGATCTTTGCATTCTGCCTTTGTTTACACTTACCTCTTGTGGTGATTTGAAAGAAAATGACTCCTGTAGGATATGGCACTATTAGGATTTATGGACTTATAGGAGAAGGTATGCCATGATGATATTGTATTAATCCTCAGATATTCTAAGCCACCATTGATAAATGTCTGTAAGAAGAAAGGAGCTTCCATTGCTGTAGTGTCAATGACTCTAGGGACATCATTAAAAATTAAAGATATTATGAGATTCTAGGATAAAACATCCCCCACACAGACAAAAGAAAGGAAGAAGGGGGAAAGAAATAAATAAATGATCTAGACGGGAAACTATTTAAAGCCACTCAAAGACACCACAAAGAAGAATTGCAGACCAATTTCCCTCATGAATATTGATGCTAAAATTCTCAACAAAATTTTGGCAAACAATATACAAAAACACATAAAAAATATCATCCACCATGATCAAGTAGGCTTCATCCCAGAAATGTAGAAATGCTTCAACATACAAAAAAATCATAAATGTCATTAATCATGTAAAGAAAATGAAGGAAAAACACCACATGAACATATCCTTAGATGCTGAAAAAGCCTTTGACAAAATCCAACACTCATTTAGATAAAAATCTTGGAGACCTCAGGAATACAGAGAAAACATCTCAATATAATAAAGGTGATTGACAAGAAGCCAACAGCCAGCATCAAACTTAATGGAGATAAACACAAAGCAATCACACTAATATCAAGAGCAAGACAAATATGTCCTCTCTCCCCTTATCTAAACAATATAGTTCTCAAAGTTTTGGTTAATGCAATAAGAGAACGAAGGGAGATTAAGGGGACACAAATTGGAAAAGAAGAACTAAAACTATCTCTATTTGCAGATGATATGATTATATACCAAGGAACTTCTGCAGCTGCTAAACACCTTCAGGAATGTAGGAGGATACAAGATTAACTCAAAGAAATCAGTAGCCCTTCCATACACAAAAGAAATAAGGGAAGCATTAAATTTTATAATAGCATTAAATACCTTGGGGTAACTGAAACCAAAGATGTAACAGATCTGTTTGATAAATATTTTAAATCACTGAAGAAAGAAATTGAAGAAGATATAGAGGATATCAGAAAATGGAAAGCTCTGCCATATTCCTGGATAGATAGGATCAACATAATAAAAATGGCAATTCTACCAAAAGCAATCTACACATTCAAAGCAATTCCCATCAAAATCTCAACACAATATTTTGCAGACCTTGAAAGAACAATACTCAATTTCATTTGGAATAACAGGAAAGCCAAAATTGCCAAAAATTTTCCTCAACAAAATAATCTCAGGAGGCATCACCATCCCTGACTTCAAGTTATAATATACAGCTACAGTAATAAAAACAGGCATAAAAACAGACTTGTGGATCAATGGAATAGAATTGAGGAACCAGACATTAACCCAAAAACCTATGAATACCTGATCTTTGACAAAGAGGACCAAAATACTCGATGGAAAAAAGACAGTCTCCTTAACAAATAGTGTTGGTATAGCTGGATGGTAGAGTGTAGAAAAATGCAAAGAGATCCAAGCCTATCACCCTGCACAAAACTCAAATCCAAGTGGATCAAAGATCTCAACATAAACCCAGCCACTTTGAACTTGATAGAAGAGAAAGTGGCAAAAAAAAAAAACTTCTACGAATAGGCACAGGCAACCATTTCCTAAATATAACACCAGTGGCACAGACACTAAGACCAACAATCAATAAGTGGGATCTCCTGAAACTGAGAAGCTTCTGTAAAGCCAAGGACACTGTCAATAGGACAAAAATACAGCCTACAGAATGGGAAAAGATTTTCACCAACCCTACAAGTGATAGAGGATTGATCTCTAAAATAAAGAACTCAAGAATCAAGATGCCAAAACCTTAATTAACCCAATCAAAAAATGGGGTTCAGAACTAAAAACGGATTTCTCAACTGAAGAATTACAAATGGCTGAAAGGCACTTGAATAAGTGTTCATCATCTTTAGCCATTAGAGAAATGCAAATCAAAACAACTTTGAGATACCACCTTACACCTGTCAGATTGGCTAAGACAAAAGACACAGATGACAGCCTATGCTGGAGAGGTTGTAGAGCAAGGGGAACACTCCTCCATTGTTGGAGGTAATAAAAACTTGTTCAGCCACTCTGGAATACAGTATGGAGCTTTCTCAGAAAACTGAGAATCAATCTCCTCAAGGACCCAGCAATACTTCTTCTGGGTGTATACCCTAAAGATGTACAGTCACACTCCAAAGGCATTAGCTCAACTATGTTCATAGCAGCATTATTTGTAATAGCAAGAACCTGGAAACAACCTAGATGCCCCTCAACTGAAGAATGGATTAACAAAATGTGGTACATCTACACAATGAAATACAACTCAGTAGTAAGAAAAAAATGATATCCTAAAATTTGCAGGCAAATGGATGGATTTGGAAAATATCCTACTGAGCGAGTTATCACAAACTTAAAAGGATAAGCAGTGGATGTACTCACTCATTAGTGAACTCTAAACAAAAAGGAATAAAGCAAAGCATGTCCAAGCTGCAAACCACAACACTGAACAGCTTGAGATGTGAAACACCTTGGACTGACACCTTGAATCCCACTCTCCCTATAGGAACGCCTGACCTAGTCTCAATGTTGGGGGGAGAAAACTGGGTCTGCCAGGAGTGGAGACTGAACTGAGCAATATTGGGACCTTGGGACCTTGGGACCTTCTGCCCATGCTGGGGAGGAGATGGGAAGATGTATAGAAGAGAGAGTGACCTGATGTGGTGTTAGGGTGAAGAGACCTTAAATAAGGATATACATGGATAGAAAATGTGACTTCTTTATTCATAATAAAAAAGAAAAAACACACAAAAAATTAAAAAAACCTTAGACAAATACATATTATATGATTTCATAAAAATTAAAAAATGAACAAAGCCTTTTAATAAATTTAAAAAAGTAAAAAAAAGAAAACTGATAAACATTTTTCCCTGTTCAAAAAAAAAAAAAAAAAAAGAACCAAAAGAAAGTCTTTGAAGACCATGATAAAAATACTGAAGTCTAACATGTGCCGATACCTCTGAACAAGGCACAAGATGCTGGTCCCCTTATTATCTCGAATTAGCTATAAAATACCTTTCCAGAATGTCACCATTAATTTTTTCATTTGTTTATATGTACAAGTGGTCAAATCTAATTTGTCAGGTATCTTGGAATCAAAACTCTGAAATGAGATCCTCAAAGCATTAAATGAAATAACTAATTCTCATAACATTTTTATTGGAAGGGAAGAGTTATATGTACTAGCTAGGCATAAATATGGTAAAATGATTAAAAGGAGAGCCCTGGGTGAAAATGTCTAGGCCCTCCATACTTATCACTCTGCACAGTAATTTGCATTGGCACCTGTCCTAGTAACGTTACAGAATGTTCATTAGTCTGAGGTCAGGAGCTCTGCTCCATTGGTTTTACCAGAATCCTTCACTTCACCTCACCTTTCAGCTTAAAATGTTGCTCCTTATGACTACATCTGGTAACTGGAAGAATTCAGTTTTATGCTTTTTCCTATTCCTTCCAAGTACAATAGTCCATAATTAGCTAGAGGAAGTTCTCTTAACTTTACATACACCTTAGCATTTATTATTTTCTTTTCATTGGTATTTTAGAAATAAAGCACAAAAGTTTATACATTTCAAGAGATCTTCATTGACTTTTCCTTCTATGGGTTAATCTTGTTTTTCATGGATTTTAGCTGGAGGACAGTTCTTATTTTCAAGGTAAACTTTCAGTTATAAATGTTGTCATTCAAATTTAAAGTTCTATTCTTGAAAAGAAAAACAAAGATTTTGAATATTAAGATTCCCTTTGGTTTTTATGACTGAAAGTTTTGTGTACAACTGTTAGTAACAACATTTGGTTTATCTTCATCTCCCTTAGTCTAGACATAATTCAGATTCTTTCTCAAGTCTGTGATGTTAGCTGTCAAAGGTTCAGTATTTTTCATGTTCAGTTTCAGAAGAAAAAAAGAACCCAAAACCCATCATTTAAAGGGGTACAGTGATCATCAAAAGTCATCAGAAGAAGGATGACATGACTGTGTATTATGCCTTCTGCTCTAAGCAAGTCATATATTGGTGTGTTATTTGCTTATTTTGAATGAGTATAGTTGATTTAAGAGTGCAGAAGCCTGCTCTTCTTTGCCAGTTCATTGCTCTTCCTGCATAATTTGCCCTAAACAGTTAGATGTCTTCTGCCTGGGCAAATAGTTCTAAAGTGCCATGACTCCTATCTTCAGAATGTCCTTGCCAAATGATCAGTATTTGGAGAATTCTAAAGTTGGAAAAACTTTGGCTCAGATATATAGGCTTTCATATATGTACACACACACACACACACACACACACACACACAAACACACACAAACACACTTCTCTTTCTCTTTCAGCAGTTAGGACTACATTTTTAGTCTTCTGTGAAATAGTTATATGATAGGATAGACATAGATGATAAATTTACGAAACAGACAGAAATGTTATTCTAATGCAGGTGAGGCATTTGAATTGAGCAAAGAAAACAATAAATACATATATGTTTAAATATGTATAATACTTAAGTTGGTTGAATGATGTGATGATCTATAAGGTTACAGTAAAGAAAGTTTCTCTAAATAGTTGAAACTGATAAAGAGCATGTAAGGTTCATCCATTGACTTAGAAAATGCAACTTCTTTAGTGCCCTCATTCAAAGAATTAAATATTTAATATTCTTTAAATTATTATTAAGTGATTAATAATTTATTCTTATTTAATAATGATATAATTTATAATTTTACATTTTATATTCTTTCATGTGAACAGGTGAACCAAGTAAGTTATCAGGTGAGGAAACTCGAGTAATATTTCTGTCTCTGTAGGAAAAGATCCAGTCATGACAGGTGGGGCACAGAAGCCAGGCATATGTTTTACACTTATTCAGAAGGTAGCTGGAAAAATATCTTGAATAATTATATAAGTAAGTCAATGTTTTCTAGTACTACACATTATGAAAATGCTCTGATCATTTGTTTCTTAGATAATAATAGCTAGGGTTTAAAAAAAGAATATTTTTATAAATCTATAAGTTTCTCTTTGAATTTACTGGGATCACAATCATTGTGTAAAGAAAGCACATAAGTATATTCAAGACTTGCTCAAACATAAATATCTTCCTTTCAAAACACTCTCTACTATACCCCACTTTCTTTTCAATGTAGTAAATCATCCCACAAGTCAACAAAGTGGTGTTTCTGTAAACAAACAGCCTTCATGTTCAAAGACATTTATTTTTACCTTTTGGGAGGTGGGGATCCTGGAGTTCTAGTAGAGATTGTGACAACAGGATGGTTTTCTGACCTTATAAAAAACAAAGTAACAAAAGGAAAACCATCAGACATCTTGTCTAGGAAACCATCAGATGCAGAGAATAAAAGAGTAAGATCCACAAGCAGCCCTGTTCCAGTGCCCAGGCTGAGCTAATCAATGTGGGGCTTGTACATCTGTTTCCGTGTCCAGGAAGGGATCGATGAAGCCATGTTAGGAAGTTTTCTTCTCAGATTGTTCCCACAGTTGGACAAAGAAACAAAATCTGGTAAGTCACAACAAAGTGAGATGATTTATAATCACTATCAATTTTGTTACATCTTTATGTATAACAAAACAGAATTGATACTGATATTTCTCCTGGTTTTATTAGGAAAAAAATAATAACTTTTATGCTTAGTCATTGAATGGGATATAAGAATGTTTTTGAAAATGTTTATGCAATTTGCTCCCAGGAAAATGGAGTTTGGTTTTGATTACTAAAAACTGTATGTGTTGAATGTTCTTAAAATAGTTCAAACGAATCTGAAGATGTGAAACTAGAATAGAAATATGTGGTTTGTTTTCCATCAGCAAGAACAAGATTGTATTTAAGTGTAAAATCATGGAGTATGGTTATAGAGTTTGAATATATACACTGGAAATTAATATACCTCAGTAGGGTAGTAAAGGTATTTCTTGAAGGTTATGGCCAACCCATTCAGATTATCACTCCTCAATGTCAAGTTCCCCAGTAATTCCATTAGAGAGAAAAGAAAAGAATAAAATTCTCATACATCTCAAGAGAAAATATTTGTTCTTTCACAGGCTGTGACAAAATACCTGACTGTAGAAGCTTGAGAAAGATATCTGTATCTTGGGGTCATGGTTTAGGGGATACAATATTATATCACAGAAATCTGATGGCAGGAGCTAGAAGACAGGGCTAATAATGATGTATGCAGGTAAAGATGCAGAGAAAGACGAAGGTAAACACTTAGCTCACTTTCATTTTTATTCAGATCCATACCCCAATCCTTTAGTATTGGTGTGCATACCCAACATGAGCCTTTTCTTTGTGTTAAATCTTTCTTCAGAACCCACATGAAAAATTCCATGGAAAGCCTAAATCTAGTTAAATGAAAAAATGAAGACTGACCATGACCAAAAGCAATCTACACATTCAATGCAATTCCCATCAAAATCTCAACACAATATTTTACAGAACTTGAAAGAACAATACAATATAAAACTTCATTTGGAATAACAGGAAAGCTAGAATTGTCAAACAATTTTGCTCACAAAAGAACATTGGGAGAAATCACCATCCCTGACTTCAAGTTATACTATAGAGCTACAGTAATAAAAACAGCCTGGTACTGGCATAAAAACAGATTTGTGGATCAATGGAATTGGATTGAGAATCTGGACATTAATCCAAAACCTATGAATACCTGATCTTTGACAAAGAGGCCCAAAATATTCACTGGAAAAAAGATAGTATCTTTAACAAATGGTATTGGCATCTCTGACTGGTAGTGTGTAGAAAAATGCAGATATCTCCAAGCCTATCACCCTGCACAAAACTCAAATCCAAGTGGATCAAAGACCTCAACAAAAACCCAGCCACAGTGAACTTAATAAAAAAGAAAGTGGGAAATACCCTCCAACGAAATGGCACAAGTGACTACTTCCTAAATATGACACCAATAGCATAGACACTAAGAGCAGCAATCAATAAACGGGATCTCCTGAAACTGAGAACCTCCAGTAAATCCAAGGACACAGTCAAAAGGCAAAACAATAGCCTACAAAATGAGAAAAGTTTTCATCAGCCCTATAAGTGACAGATGACTGATCTCTAAAATATATAGAGAACTCAAAAATCTGGAGCCCAAATCTTGAATAACCCAATCAAAAAAATGATGTTCAGAACTACAAAGGTAATTCTCAGCGCAAGAATTACAAATGGCTGAAAGGTACTTGAAAAAGTGCTAAACATTTTTAGCCATCAGGGAAATGCAAATCAAAACAACTTTGAGGTACCACCTGACACCTGTCAGATTAGCTTAGATAAAAGATACAGAAGACAGCCTGTGCTGGAGAGGTTGCAGAGCAAGGGGAACACTCCTCCATTGTTGGTGGGTGTGTAAGCTTGTTCAGCCACTCTGGAATGCAGTGTGGAGGTTTCTCAGAAAATTGAGAATCAATCTCCCCAAGAATCCAGCAATACCACTATTGGGCATATACCCTAAAGATATACATTCACACTACAATGGAATTAGCTCAACTATATTCATAGAAGCATTTTTTTTGTCATAGCAAGAATCTGGAAGCAACATGATGCTCCTCATCTGAAGAATGAATTAACAAACGTGGTACATCTACACATTGTGATACTACTCAGCAGTGAGAAAAAATGATATCCTAAAATTTGCTGGCAAATGGATGGATTTGGAGAATATCCTCTTGAGCGAGGTATCACAAACCCAGAAAGATAAGCAGGGGATGTACACACTCATTAGTGGACATTAAACAAAAGGCTAAAAAAATGTCCAATCTACAAACTACAACCACTGAACAGCTTGTGATCTAAAGCACCTTGGAGCCCACTACCTTCAGAGGAACTCCTGACCCAGTCTTGATATTGGGATGAGGATAGTGTAGTGGATCTGAAGGGAGTGGATGATGAACTAAGCCACATTGGGATCTTGGGACCTCCTGCCCTTTCTAGGGAGGAGATAAAGTGATGTGGAGAAAAGAAAGTGACTGGAAGGGGTGTAGGGGGAAGGGAGTTGAATATGGGTAGGCATGGATAAAATATATGAATTTATTCATAATAAAACAAGAAATGACAGCAGAGTTCACAGTAGTTCAAATGTACAGATTATTAAAGGTCATCATTACCATTAGTAAGTAACATATATGTAGTCATACCATGTATATAAAAGGATGAAAAGAACAAAGTAAACCGACACAATAATGAATAGTATCAAAATAAGAAACACAGTATTATTATTCAGACAACAGCCATTACATGTACATGTGCTCAAAAAAACATGTTGTGTGTTTGTACAGAAGTAAGCAATTTTTATCACAAACATGGACTGATATTTATTCAACAGGAGACAATAACTTTTCATTACCCACCATGACCTATCTCTCTTTGAACACCACTTTTTTCTTTTGTTACTTGCCATTTTTTCTCTCCATTTCCTGTGTGGCTCTGTTAACTTCATTCAAGTAGGAAGCATACCTGTTGTGCTCATCTGCTATTCAATATAAATACCTGCTTTCTATATGCTACCCTGCAGTCTGTTGTTTATTCACCTGCCAAGGAACAGAAAAAAATGCTGGAATCCAGTATACGAAATCACACCAAATAGCTCTATTAGTCCAAATAAACAAAATACCACTTCAGCTCAAGGTTTTGCTGGCCTCCATTAATGTCTCTGAAATTAGCCCTCTTCTATATTTTCAAGAATGGTAAGAGTACGAGACTTCATCACACATTTGATGGGATTTTTTAAGGTAGAAGCATAAGGGAGTCATTATTTAAAAGAAGAAAAAACAGATGTTGGATGTTTCATGTTATCTTTTTGCTTTGGCTGATTAGCTCACTGGGAAAGAAATGTATCAAAGAAGTAGTCAGGACTGTTTCCATGGTTGCCAAGCTTTTTGTGAAGAATAGACTGAGGAGGCTTGAGAAGTTCCATGAATCCTGGAGATCAGCAATATGAAGTACTAGAAATGGGTGAGAAACTATTGTTTGTGGAAAGAAATCCACATACACCCTTGTGACTTCATGAAGTAAATAGATTATGCTTATTATGAAAAATTATATAAAATGTGGCAAGACTAATGCAATGATATGAGATAGACATTTACAGAGATATTCATTGAGAAGAAAATTGATATTTCCTATGTACATGCTACAAGCTTGGAACCAACTAGAATACACACACCTTGGGAAATATAATTATTTTTTCTTTTAATAGACTTGAAACTAATACACAAAGAGATAAAAAAAAGGCTTTTTCCCAAGACAAACACCAGAGACTTCTCTCTTCAAATCTAAATGTCTGTGGTCAATCTTATGATAGGAGAACCAAGCCAATGGCTCTTTGAGATCTGCTATACTATGAAAGAGTTTGTCACTATGCTATAGTCTCATCTCAGATGCTCTTCAGAACACACCTTGAGTTCCTTCTGGGGAGCACTAAAATCAGAAAAACTTTTTTTTTCATTTACATAAGAAGCACTGCCAGGCAGTGGTACACAGCATTAATCCCAGTACTCTGAAGGCAGAAGCAAGAGGATCTCTGTGAGTTTGAGGCCTGCCTGTTAGCCAGAGTGATTTTCAGGGCAGTCAGGGATACACAGAGAAACACTGTATCTAAAACAAAACAAAACCAAAATTGGTACTATATGAGTATATTAACTAGTTTTGACCTTACCTTCAAAGTAATGGGAGCAGGAATCAGAAATGTGCTTACTATCAAAAGAGTGATTTTTATGCTGGCTCCCACATAGCCCTCTTTTACTACCACTTTCTCTTTCATGTAGTTTTAAGTGAATAAGCTTGTAAACATGTTTATTTTCTGGACTTACATACACTATATTCTTGCCCATGGAAGAAAGGTAATAGTATTGTTATATTATACTTGATTTTCTTTAAACATACCTTCATACTTTATTCTCTTTATATATTCCACAGTGAGGTAGCTATTCTTTGGGAAGGGCTTTCTTTGCCCATTTTTTGATTTCCTATTCCAGACCTCTTTTGAAAGTGTCTAATATGTTGCACCATAAAGCTATCTACTAGGGGCATCTAAAAAGCTGTTCTGTTGTCATATATTTTCCAAAATAATGAATTCTGCACTCTCTCAGTCTGAACTCTGAAACATATGCTGACAAACTCCATCTCTTGCCTATCAGACAATGCTAGAAATAATAGAAGAAAAATATGTAGTAAATTACTGAAGATGCATCTTTAATATAAAGGAAATCAAAGCAGGGTTGGAAGAGCATGATTGTGTTGTTTTCTCAGTATTACAGTGAGGTGAATGTAAGAAAGTTAATTTTATGGATTGGGGAAGGGGACCAGAAAGTTATGTCTGAATGCTAATCTTCATGGGAATAGCTCTCTTCTTCACCATGTTAGTTGTGTTGCCTTGTTCTTCACAGGTGATGGGTAGCATACAAAAGAAGGCATCTTTAGTAAGTTGCCACATACCAGAGAGACTCCAGAAACACTAAGATTAGTCTGACCACAGAATATTTGAAAGTTTCCTTTTCTCTTACATTACATTAATTACCTTGTGGACCAATTATTATCCCTTTGGTTTTCATTTTATTTTTCTAATTTATATTAGTTGTAATACACAAGAAGATTTTTATTTCTAATGACAAATCATTTTATCATATTTTTACTTCTATTAACATATTTAAACTATATGTAATAATAAGTTTCACTATGAAATCTTCATGTGCGCATATAATTTACTTGGGAACACTCACTCTGGATTTTTCTCTACTTCTGATACTCTTTTTTATATATATGTTTGTTTTTGTTTTTGTTTTATTTTCCTGAGTGCTTCAATTGCAAGATGAGCTACCATGGTTAGTCCACACAGGTAGTTTTTAGGAAAACTTGTGATACAAAGTAAAAAATCCTTTGTTAAACAATTTCTGCAATGTAAAGTATCAGTGGCACATTAACTTGTATACATCATTAGGGTGATTCTTAATTGTCACAACATCCATGGCAAACAGTCTGTAAGAAAAGTCTTGTGCTTTATATTACTTTGGCTACACATAGGTGACATGTGATTCTATAAGATCAGGTGGTTCAGTGATGCCATAATCGTCTTGGTTTCTATAATATAGCTTAAGGTGGTCTCATAATGGCTTCAACTAGTGGATCATTTCTCTAAACATGTCCTTACAATGTTACCAATAGCCTGATTATTAATCACTAAAATCAGAAAATATTTTAGAATTATAGTTTATAAACTGGATAAATTTCTTTTTATTTTATTTTTTTATTTTATTATTATGAACAAAGAAGTCACACTTTCTATCCTTGTATAACCTTATTCAAGGTCCCTTCCCCCTCCCACCACATCAGGTCATTCTCTCTTCTCCACAACTCCCCATCTCCTCTCTGGGCAGGCAGCAGGCAGTCCCAAAGTCCCACTGTCCCAATATTGCTTAGTTCAGCCTCCACTGCTGGCAGATCCATAAACTGGATAAATTTCTATACATATCATTTATTCCTAGTGAGATTATAGTAACAAAAATTACTGATTTGAATAGTCATTAAATATCATTAAAAATTTCATTAGTTTTAAATTAGCTTAAAATCCTAAAACAATTATTTTGAAAAACATAAATAATTTTAATTATATAATATGTAAATATTAGGTATACAGATTGCATAAAATTTAATTTTATTTTGTCAAAATACTGTCAATGATTTTACTCAGATGATGGAGAATTGTAAATATATAGGTACATTATTTTAAAATATGAATAATTTTTATTATTCAGATGATAGGATTATAAATATGTAGAGACATTGTTATTAAATATAAATATTTCTTCAGTATTTAGAATGAATGCTTTTTAATTGAATGTACATTTACTAATAATTAAGATTTATTGTGTTGTTTTAGTTTAAGATGCTTGTTTAGTAGTACTGAACTCTGTATAGCGGTCCAGTGACAATAACATGGCTAACCAAAACTTCCTGGGATAGTATAACTGCCCAGGTTGTTAGTTGTGGATAGTACAGCAATGTATTGACAAATAACAATCACTTATCTTACATAATTCTAAGAGGACATTAAAAAAAAATTACCAAACTCCTTTGGCAGCTCTTCTGCCAGACCATTAATGTATTTAAAATTTTAATAGTAACTAAGATATTTCTATTTTTCTTTATTGATAATGATTCATTTTCTGATCTCTGTGTGATATTTAACTCACTACACCAAAGACTTTTCTCTATAATATCCTGGCAATATGATAACAGGTTACTATATTATTGCATCTTAAGATAAAAACTTAGACATTGTGAAGTGTTTGCTATGAGAATGTTCTCTTATAACACTGGGAGGTAGAATATTTAATTCCTAGATGGTGGTAGTGTTTGAGTAGGTTTGGAAGGTGTGTTCTTGTTCTAGAAAGTATTTACCTGGTCTAGGGTGAATTGGGAGATTAAAGACAGCACTGTGGCCAGCTTTCCCTATCTGCATTGGACTTGTCTTTAAAGAAGTGAGTTCTCTGCTGCAGCTGCAGCTGCCATGCCTGCTGCCCCCACTCCATGTGTGTGTGTGTGTGTGTGTGTGTGTGTGTGTGTGTGTGTGTTTCTCCTTGTGCATATGGTGGGTACATGAATTCCACAGCTGACTAGCAGAGGTCATGGGACAACCCCAGAGAGTTGGTTATCTCCTTATGTTTTTCAGGAATTAAACCCACTAGGCTTGGCAGCAAGTGCTTATTCCTTATCCTGCTGAGCCTTAGTTGTTCTTAGTATTACATTTATTTATATTTTTGTGTGTATTTGAATTAAGCTTTGGCTTTATAATTTATTGTTGATTGTTCAAATGTGCACCATCATGTCCAGTTAATACTATACTATATTTATAATTACTGTATTTTGAAACAGGACTACTACATTCTTAAAACAATACAAACTTAATATCCTTTATAAATATGTAAAAAAATGTCTTACCTTGCTATACTCTGCCAGTAACAGCAATTAATTAGTTGAAGCTTATGAAAATTGGGACTAGAGAGATCGTTTAGGGCTTAAGGCATTTATTTGCTTTTGATACTGAGGTTCTGAGTTTGCTCCAAAGCACTGAAATAACATCCTATCTGCTGGCTCGCCATTACCTTTAACTTAAGATTGGAGAATCTATTTTGCTTTTCTCAGTTCTGTGAGCTTCCTGACACACTACATACACACACATACATACATAGAGCCAGACATACACAGACACACAAGCATAAATAGTAAAATGAATATTTAATAAAATTATAAAGATGCTCATTTTTAATTTGATTTTGATAAATTTAGCAGTAAAAATAAATATCAGGGCTTTTTACTTCTTTGATTTTTAGTTTTCTGAAATTTTGCTTAAGTATCTTAATGTATAGTGTGCCTAGGTGTTTTCAGAACAATTTATTACTTCAAAAAGTACTGTTAAATTATTTGAAATAGTTGAAAGATACATCAAATTATGCAAAGAGAGTTTAAAAAAATTAACAGTGACTAAGGATTGTATACTGAGAAGTAGCTTGAGTTATTCTGAGAGAAATATTTTTTTTTCATTTGGCTCTCTCCTTAAAAAAGCATTTGAGCAGGAAGTTTGAGTCAGACATAAAAATGCAGTAAGATCAGGTGATGTTCTTCAAAGTCACGTCCTTGGATTTTATTGAGGATTGACACAAGGAACAGCCATATGCAGGTGGCTTCTGCATCAGCTATAAAATCATTCTTAAACATTATCTCTGCACATTAGTCAATGTTCCCTGTAAGGAAGACCTTGATCATGTCCTTCAAAGAACCTCACATCAAGGAAAAAGTTTTTTTTCTCCTCTAGAAAAAGTTTACACTCTTATACTATCCATTAATTCTAGTTTTGCTCTGGGTTCCAGGACACTCAGAACCTTAGATAACATGAAGTCACATAACAATAAATTCTCTCAGTGAGTAGATTTGCCTCGTAAATTTTATTTGAATTTATGTATATCTGCCATATTATACATAGCTGTCCATCATAAAGTATCTTAACACCTTCTTGGAAATGCTAAGAGTGTGGTTGATAATGAAAGAAACACTGGCATTCCTAATCACCTGTGCTGTAAAGCACTATGTTCAATGGTGCTTAACATATCCCATTCTTGCTGGTGAGATTTTGATTTTAATCATGAGGAATATTGGTATGGGTAATTATTCATAACCACTTAAACTAAAAGACTACTTTTGTGTTTCTCTGGCTTAAATGTGCAAATTTTATAAATTCTTTAAAAAAAAAAGCTCCTCTAAACTCAAAACAGCATCAATTATGTGGATAAAAGAACATTAAAGTTCTCACAGGCATGACATGTTGGTGATTACACATCAGGAAATGTCCATATGCACATTTAATTATTTTGTTATGACCTCACATTTACTTTAAATTGATGTGGAGAAGCAGATTTGAGTTTGTATTAACAGAGTTTTTCCAAATTTTTCTTCAACACCCATGTTCTTTTATTGCATTAGATCAGAATCTTTTTCTGCCTTATCCTTGTTTACACTTAATCATTTCCACTGTACTTTTAGGCAGATTTGGATTCTGTGAAGGAACATTGTCTAAGACACGCTATGATTCAATACAACTGATGACAAGACATTTACAAAGGCGTATTTACCAAATGATAACAAAATATCCAGTCACTAAAATTATTTATTATATTGTGTAAATTTTTTTCATAAAATTGATTCTTCTATAAAATCATACATACACTAAACATTAAAGCTGAAGCAAATCAAGCATTGTGCCCACTGCTCTTTTGCTTCTCTTATTATTAAAGATTGTTTTATAAATCAGGAATGGGAATGGGGCTATGCATCTGTGGTGAAGAGCAATCAATAGTTTTCTTCCAGAGGACCTTATTTGTTTACTAGAACACACATTGCAACTGACCATAATTTTAATTCAATTTTATGGGTTTCTCCATGCTATTCTAGTCCCAAGACACCAAGCATCCTTGTGGCACATGTGCACATAGGCAGGAAAAGTGCCTCTTAATTAATTAAAATTAAAAAAATATAAAACATGAGTTTAGCATTCTTAGCAACTTTTAGGGAAGAAAATACTTTTAAAAGGTTGAAAATGTATTTTGTAATAGTTCACTGATCAAATATTGCACAGTAGTGCCACATAAGTTCTCTGACAAAGTATTTATGACAATGGTGGTGTATACCTTTAATTCCACCTCTTGTGAGATAGAGACAGACAGATCTTTGTGAGTTTGTAGGCCAGCATGGTATCCAGAGTGAGTTCCAGGACAGCCTGGGGTGTTAAACGGAGAAAATACAACCCACCAAAAATAATAACAACTCTTTCATGTTAAAACTTGAACTGCAATTGAGAGATGTTTATCTGAAGGCCAGCAAAATTTCTGAGGCTATCTATTCTTCTCAATATCCTACCAAAACTACCTTTACCATTTCATCTACAGAATATTTTCAATTATAAATTTGTCGGTTGATTATTATTCTCATATATGACATTTATAATTATGATTAATTTGCTGAAGACTTTGATGTTTTTGTTAATTAATATATTATAGTTATAAACAAATCAGAAAGAATATTAACACTTAAAACTAGTATGACACAGAAAACTAGGCCAATAAAATATACTAGGCATATGATATGTTCTTCAATGGCATCAAGAAAATAACCATGGTATATTAAATAATCATCAGTATAAATTGTGTTTCCCAAGAAAATAATTATTTCCCAAGTTAAAATAAAATGAATTTTTTATTCCAATTAAACAACCCATTGTTTTTTTTTACCCTATCAAAGTTACAACAAAATATAAATTTTTTGAAATCCAGCTTAATAACATACTACATATTTATGTCCTAGAAATCTGAATAATGCACAACAGCTGTTTCTTTTCTGATTGCTGTTTAAAACCTAAAACTCCCAACTGAAATCATTTCTGATAAAAACCAAATATAACATAAAAAGTCAATGGAAGATCTTTGATAACTTACTGAAGATACTATGGAGAATGAGTAGTTTTCAATCTTGAAAATATTTTTAAAAACCTATAGCAATTTTCAGGGTAATAGAAAGTGAAAGTTGGAAGGATATTAAACAACATGATACTTCTGAACAATATTTTCTTAGCTGTGGACCAGGTAACTCTAGGTAGAGTGCTGTAA
Organism: Sigmodon hispidus; assembly: GCA_004025045.1. Lineage (NCBI taxonomy): Eukaryota > Metazoa > Chordata > Mammalia > Rodentia > Cricetidae > Sigmodon > Sigmodon hispidus. The sequence continues at coordinate 82,669 of PVIH01006311.1, read as the reverse complement.
TGTATCCACAAGCCATGCCTAAGCAGTATTTTTATTTTTAATAGATACTTAAACTGATGTAGCCCTTTAAAAACATTTCCTTAGACTGGAAGTCAAATATAAATGATAGATTTTCTAAATTCCAAAAGCTTTAGGAATAGTAGGTGTATATATTGCCTTAAGAGGTTTATAATATTGAATGTTTCTTCCTATATCATAAATAAGTACTCATAACAGTAGTGTCATCATTTATTCTTTTTTCATATTTTTGTTGAAATAAAGTATTTGTATTATTTCTTTCCATTATCAAACCCCCACACACATTTAATATTACATAGGAACCAATTATATAGAGTTTTAGAAAAGTAAATACTTTTAATAAGATTCATTTATGGAACCAACACTTTCTCTTGGATTATTACAAATGTATTTCTGTAATACTGGAGTCTTTCACATACAGTAAGCTTTATTCCTACTTTCTATATGAAGTGTCTCTGTTGAAGTTGAGTGATTAAACTGATCTATGGGTATAGTAATATATCACTTCTAGGCATTGTTATTGCCATATTCACTTAGTAGAATAATAGTAGAAGCTTTCCCCTTGGTCACAAGACTTTTCCAGTTTTGGACTCAGTAACAATGTCATTTGGGTTTCACTTCATATAGTAAGCCTTAATGCCAAATACTTTCTTTCTAATTTGGGAGTACTGAGAATGCTCTTCTGCTTTCACCCAATTTTGTTCTTATCTTTTCCTAAACTTTTACTACATTTTTATTTAATGCCTTGGCATCTGAATCTCCATTAAAGATTCATAAAAAGTTCATTCATTAAGTTCCATATTGACCTTTAATCAAATTACTCCTCCAACTTTCTGTAGTTACCATTATTTTCTTGTACTAAAATTGACAAAAGAAGAAATCATATACTGTTATCTCCATATTTTAAAATAAGATTTGCATACTGGACTCTAAATCTTATAAATATAGAAATTATTTACCTCATCACTCTTGTGTCTTAATAATAAATGATATACACACATATATATATATATATATATAAAATTTTATAGGCTTAGATATATTTGTTAGATAAATTAATATATTAGTTAATCAATTAAGAAAACTCCACAGTGAAACTGTGTAACATAAAATATCTCACAACTCATTTTTTAACAGAGTGTTTTTCACTTAAGTTTCAGAATAATTTATAAGGACTTTTCAGCTAATTGTAAATTACACCACTGATATACTATATATATTAGAGGAATTGGCATCTAATGTAACTGATAAAATCAAAAGCAAACAATTGGAATAGCATTTTGATGAGGCATATATTTGCATTTTCCCATTTCACAAATAGATTCCAGATATAAAAATTGTACAATAAAATGGATTCAGTCTAAATAAATTACATATTAGCATATATTTAAATATCATGAAATTGACCAATTTTGTTCATTTATAGGTTTCAAAAAGTTGTTACATGGTAAATTTCAACTCACTACTTCAATAACTTCCAAATGCAACTTTTCTGCATGATAAAGTAACAACAGGAACCAAGGACTAATGCAATCTCTGCAGGACATCAACCATAAAGATCATATATATGTAAATCCTGCAGAAAACACAGTCTTTGATCTACAGAGAATTTTCTGTTACCTACAATTTTACATTTAAAAATTTCTTATGGTATATTTTAGGAGACTTAAAATAAAAACAAATGTGCTAATCCATCCAAATAGGTTTTATTGGGACTGTTTTTCAAGATAAAAAGCTATTATCATCCATGTTCACAGTATAAAAGAGTTGGTACTAAAAGGTGCCACAAGTAAATGATGCACACATACATGCACATACCTATTAAATGAATTTGTGAGTTGGAAAGAATAAAAGGATGAACACACACACAAATAAGTATATAAGAAAATTCATAAAGCAAAACATTTTTATTTAAGTCCATTATTGAAGATAACAATAAATTTAATATTTATTATATTTAGTTTCCTTTGAATTTTGAAGATTAACAGCAAAACCTTGTTTCACTCATATAGAGAAGTTTAAAGAGTGCTTGTGTTAAATAAAACACATTTACATATTATTTTATTTGTAAATGTACAGTAAATTATTTTCCAGTCATTCCATTCCAAGGGAAAAATATATCATGTAGTCATTTTTTAACTCTGACAAATTTAATTTGTCAGACTGACTGACCTATAGGCTGACTATCATTTATTTTATTGTTGTGTTTTCCTTTAGGGATATAAAGAGTGAGAGTGTGGGAACTCATGAATTGAGGAAAGTAGATTCATCTTCCCAGGTACACTGGGTAAAACTCATCACTGTGGAAAATAGTAGAACAAAAGGCTAAAGGAGGTGGAATTCATTGTGTTCTGAACTGGTATATGTCTTCTGCCTCACTCAGACTAGAACTTAGTCCACTAAGATATCAGGCCTTAGGATTCCAATGAGAACTACATAACTGAATCTTCTGTTCTACAATAATAAATAATATTTTGTAAGATTTTATAACCTCTGTAATCAACTGCGCCAATTCCACATGAAGATGGGTTTTGGCTATGCACCAACAAATGAAAAATGAAGACCTGAAACGATACCAAAGCAAATTGCTTCTTTGGAAGGTGTCCTTAGAAAGGACAAGTGACAAAATGTTAAAAGTAAATCAGGAAAAAAAGAAAACCAATAAAAATGGTCCTGAAGAAGCAAGTATGAGTAATGGGGCTTGATCACAGCAGCGACCCTTTTCTTCTATATCATGTTAATGATGGGAATTTGAGTGTAGTCATTGAACTCTCATTCCCACTGTTAGAGAATTGCTCTGGCAGGCATATTATTTTACTTCATCCATGAGTTTACCTGCCTGAGTTGTAGTTAGGCTCAGTCGTGCTGGAGAGAGCCTTTAGCCAAAGAAAGAAATTATTTTGGAAGAATACACTAATAAGCATTTTTAACATTGACAACCATAGATGAATTTGGTTGGATCAGGGAAATATAAGGTGAGTTATCAACACAAATTAGTAAAATTCTGTATAATTTGCCTTAAAATTCCTCTTGAAGAATGTAATTCTGGTCTGAAATATTACATTTAAAACTAACAAGTTAAAATGTAAAGGAGTGTTTTTAGTGTGATTGCAAAGAGTCATATGCAAGAACAAAATGATTAATACTATTAAAATAAAATATATACAGAACTGGAAGACAGAAACAAAACATTAAATATAGTTTCTTAAAAAAGAGAGATTCAAGTGAAATAAAAATATGAATATTTTATCGTATTAAAATGCAGAAAATCTGCAAACTATTTTCAAGCATGAAAATAAAAATATTAGAAGGTCAAGAACTTTAGCTGGAAAAAAATAACTTAATTTAGCTAAATCAACCAAAATCCAGAAATTGTGAATAAGACAAGATATTAGGCTACCAACCTTGAGAAACAGAAAGAAACAAAGTGAACATCACTATCCCCTCATTTTGCTGTGAAGAAAGTTTGCAACTGCTACATGTGAAGAGAGTATGTAGTGAACAAAAGGAATGAGGAGGACCAGAAACTGCTAAATGATCTGAGGAGATGTTTCTTAGCATAGAAATAAAGGAGAGAGTCCTGTTGAAAAATACTGGAGAAGACAAAGTTACATGAAGAAAATATTCTGGAAATAATCAGCTTTCCTTCAAAATGTGGAACAACAAAATGTGCTGTGTAAATACAAATGAGGAACAATGTTATATAGCTTAATTGTCATCAAAGGAAATAATCAAAAGGTGAAAAGTGTCACTAGAGAAAGTCAACATAAAATGATCAAGATTTTACAAGACTGAATTTTTATATGCCAAACAGTTTTCACTTGGATATATAAAACAAGGACTTCAGAATTGTTATAAAAATAGAAGAACATATACTAATAAGAAATTTGACAACATAGGATGAGAAACAACATTTTAGAATTCTACAATTTTTAGTTTTATTTATTTTTGAATAAAGTATCATTTTTTATCCATGTATCCTCTTACTCAAACTCCCTTCCCCCTCATGCCCCTCCTGTCACTCAGAGATGGAGAGAATACTACCACTTTAAAACAAAGAATATTACTCTAGGGATCAGAACTCAACTTGCTCCGTTATTGCTTCCAGCGTTGCAAGTTGAGTTCTCAGTGCTCAAGTTAGGGAGCTCACAACTGCCTGAGCCCCAGTTTTATGAGAACTAGCCCTCTTCTCATCTCTGCTGGCTCCTGCACTCATATAGATGTACCCCAACATCACACACACACACAAACACACATACAGATTCTTAAAAATAAATTTAAGAGATATTAATCTAGTGTGCATATAAAATAGATTGAATAAGCAGATATTGCATATTATTACTTAACTAATAAAAATGACATGTAAAAGGTCACTATTTTTATAACATAAATGAAAATATCAAATATTTTAAGTTATACAGACAATATTATTTTGCAATCAGGGGACTCTTTTTAAAGCTATTAAAGGCATAAATACAGAAGAAACATACTCAGTTATATAAATAAGTGTTCTACATATGAGCTAATAGAGATATCATACAATGAATCATTAGAAACAAATATTAGTGATATAAAAAAGCAATTAAAAAAGGATTACAGACTGTAAACATATAAAAATTCATTAAAAACTCTTAACAAAACCGAGATTCATATTAGAAGTGGCCAAACAAAAAACATATTATAGGAAAATTACAAAAGTGAGGCAAATATGACCTACTATCAAAAGGAATATGTATGGTAAAATAAGTGAGAAAAACAGCACACACCTCAGATAATGAAGGCACCAAAACCACAAGTAAAATGCTATTGTTTTAAAAAGCAGTTCTTCACCAATATCTTGAACAATTATATAAAATTTACATATTTCAATAAATATGAATAAAAATAGTTTCCATAAAGATACAAACTTTAAGAGATGATAACAATTACAGAAATTATTCATTAGCTCACATTGAAAAGCTAATCTTATTTTATGATGAACTTTATTAAGGTTTTGCTAGTTTAAAAATTGTTTTAGAATCTAGAACACAAAGTTTATGGCTCACTTTAGAAAGTTCTTTGCAATTGTTTATATTTCTTTTTTTACTAAATATATATTTTTTCTTTATTTTTCACTTTTTCTTAGCACTCACATATCCTGTACAACATACATAGTGCTTTCAGATTTAACTTGAATTTATTGTAAAACAATTACTTTCCATTTAAACAATAGTTGAAACTGTTTCAAATATTATTTTAGATTTAGACAGTATATTACATATTTATATATTCAAAATTATATTTTATATTATAATTAATGTATATTTTTACACCTTTCTTATTTTACTTTTTATTGATTTTTGGAAATCAATATGAAACATTATATAAAAAAGCAAAACTTTCAGAATAGATAACAAAAAACACATACACTAATAACACTTCTCGTTTCTCTAAAATCCATGAAACATAAAAACTAAAATCTATAGGTTCTCAAGTTAGTTTAGGCTCAGCTACAGATAAAGAAAGCGCAGTAGGTCACAGCTAATGCCCACAGATGCTCTGTGGCCCTCACAAATTTCAACTAAACAATTCTTCTACATACAAATCAGAAGTTTTGTTTTGTTTTGTGTGTGTGTGTGTGTGTGTGTGTGTGTATGTGTGTTTTAAATCACTTTATTCACCCATCATCTTTTAATGAAATAAGAATGCTTGTGCTTAAAGTCCACTAATGAGTGAGTACATTCCCTGCTTATCTTTCTGGGTTAGTGAGACATAGCTAAGGAGGATATTCTCCAAATCCATCCGGTTTGCAAGAAATTTAGTATACCATATTTCTTACTGCTGAGTAGTATTTCATTCTGCAGATGTATCACAATTTGTTAATCCATTCCACATTTGTGCGGCATCTAGGTTGTTTCCAGGTTCTTGCTATTGTGAATAATACTGCTATTAACATAGTAGAGCTAATGCATTTGAGGTGTGAATGTGTGTCTTTAGGGTATATGTCCAATGGTGGTATTGCTGGATCCTTGGGGAGAGTGATTCCCAGTTTTCTGATAAACCTCCATATTCCCTTCCAGGGTGGCTGAACAAGTTTACACTCCCACCAACAATGGAGGGGTATTCCCCTTGTTCCACATCCTCTCCAGCATAGTCTGTCATCTGTGTTTTTGAACTTAACCATTCTGACAAGTATAAGATGGTATTTAAAAGTTGTTTGGATTTGCATTTTTTTGATGGCAAAAATGTTGAACATTTTTTTCAAATGTCTTTCAGCCATTTGTAATTCTTCTGCTAAGAATTCCCTGTATAGTGCTGAACCTCATTTTTTAATTGGGTTATTCTGGGTTTGTAGCTCTAGTATCTTGAATTCTCTATATATTTTAGAGATTAGTCCACTGTCACTTATAGGGTTAGTGAAAATCTTTTCCCATTCCGTAGGCTGTCGTTTTAATAACTCTGTCCTTGGGCTTACAGGAACTTCTTGGTTTTAGGAGATCTCACTTATTCATTATTGTTCTTAGTATCTGTGCTATAGGTGTTATATTTAGGAAGTGGTCATCTGTGCCAATGCATTAGAGTTTTTTTTCCACTTTCTTTTATATCAAGTTCAGTGTAGATGGTTTTATGTTGAAGTCTTTGATCCACTTTGATTTGAGGTTTGTGCAGAGTGATTGGCTTAGATGTATTTGCATTTTTCTGCATATTGGCATCCAGGAATGCCAACACAAATTGTTGAAGATAATATATTTTTCCAATGTATATTTTTGAAGTCTTTGTTGAAAACCAGGTTTTCATAGGCTTGTGGGTTAATGTCTGGGTCTTCAATTCAATTCCATTGATCCATAAGCCTGTTTTATGCCAGTACCAGGCTGTTTTTAATACTATAGCTCTATAGTATAACTTGAAGTCAGGATGATGATGTCTCCTGAGGATCTTTTCTTGAGCAAAATAGTTCTGGCAATCTTGGCTTTCTTATTATTCCAAATAAAATTGAGTATAATAATTTCAAGATCTGTAAGAAAAATTGTGTTGGGATTTGATGGGAATTGCATTCAATCTGTAGATTGTTTTTGGTAAGATTGCCATTTTTTTGTCCATTTTCTCCCTACCTATCCAGGAGCATGGAAGATCTTTCCACATTTTGATTTCCTCTTCAGTTTCTGTCTTCAATATTTTAAAGTTTTGTCAAACAGATCTGTTACTTCTTCTGTTATAGTTACACCAAGGTATTTAATGTTATTTGCAGCTATTATAAAGGCTTAAAGAGTGATGTTTCCCTTATTTCTTTTTCATCCTGTTTGTCTTTAAAGTATAAGAGAGCTACTGATTTTTTTTTTGAGTTAATATTATTTTCTGCTACATTGCTGAAGGAATTTATGAGCTGTAGAATTTCCCTGATAGAATTTTGTGGGTCAGTTAGGTATACAATCATATCATCTGCAAATAGAAATAGTTTTACTTCTTCTTTTCCTATGTGTATCCCCTTAATCTCCTGTCCTTCTCTTACTGCTTTGGCTAAAATTTCGTGAACTGTGTTGAATAGATAAGAGGAAAGGGGACAGCCTTTTCTACTTCCTGTTTTTGTGGGATTGCTTTGAGTTTTTCTCCATTTAGTTTGATGTTGTCCATTAGCTTCTTGTAAATCATCTTTATTTTTTTCCTTTTTTATTATTAATAAAGAAGTCACATTTTCTATCCTTGTATATTCTTATTCAAGGTCCCTCCCCCATCCCACCACATCAGGTCATTCTCTCTTTTTCACATCTCCCCATACCCCCTCCAATGGGCATGCATTCCCAAGGTCCCAAGGTCTCAATATTGCTTAGTTCAGTCTGCACTCCTGGCAAATACAGTTTTATCCGCCCAACATCAGGACTGAGTCAGGTGTTATTACACTTGGGAATTTTCACTGTATTTCTGATGTCTCCAGGACTTTTATAATAAAGAAATGTTGGACTTTTTAAAAGCTTTTTCAGAATCTAAGGTGATGATCATGTGTTTTTTTCCCTTCAATTTGTTTATATGATAGATGATATTTATAGTTTTTTATATGTTGAACCATTCCTGAACTTCTGGGATGAAGTCTACTTTATCATGGAGGACAACATTTTTTATATTTTGTTGTAATTGGTTTGCCAAAATTTTGTTGAGTATTTTTCTCTCAGTGTTCATGAGGGAGATTGGTCTGTAATTCTCTTTCTTTGTTGCATCTTTGAGTGCCTTGGGTATTAGGGTAATAGTGGCCTCACAAAAAGAGTTTGGTAGCCTTCCTTCCATTTCCACTGTATAGAACAATTTGTTGAGTATTAGTTTTAGATCTTCTTTGAATGTCTGGTAGAACTCTGCAGTAAAACCATCTGGACCGGTGATTTTTATTTGTGAGACTTTTAATAACAGCTTCAATTTCCCTGGATGTTATAGGTCTGTTTAGGTTTTTAATCTGTTTTTTATTTAATTTTGGTAATTGGCACTTGTCCGGAAATCCATACATTTCTTTTGAGTTTTCCATTTTAGTAGAGTATAGATTTTCAAAGTATGACCTGATAATTCTCTGAATTTCCTGAGGGTCTGTTATTATATTCCCCTTTTTATATCTGTTTCTGTTAATTTGAATACTCTCTCTCTGTCTTTTGGTTAGTTTAGATAAGAGTTTGTCTCTCTTGTTGACTTTCTCAAAGAGGCAAATTTTTGATTCATTGATGTTTTATGTTCTTCCCTTTGTTTCTATTGTACAGATTTCAGCAATAAGTTCAATTATTTCCTGCCATCTACTCCTTCTAGGTGAGTTTGCTTATAATTGTTCTAAAGCCTTCAGCTGAGTTGTTAGGTCTCTTGTGTGAGCTTTCTCTTGGTTTTTTTATATAGTCATCTAGTGATATGAATATTTCTCTTAATATTGTTTATTGTGTCCCATAAGTCTCAGCATGTTGTAGATTCATTTTCATTAAAATCTAGGAAGTCTTTGTTTTGTTTTCTTAACTTCTTCTCTGACCCTGAGGTAGTTCAATGTAGAAATGTTAGTTTCCATGAATTTGTAAGCTTTCTGTGATTTGTGTTATTGAATTCTACCTTTAGGCCATAGTGGTATGATATGATACAAGGGGTTATTCCTATTTTTTGTATCTGTTGATATTTGCATTATGACCAAGTGTGTGGTCAATTTTAGAGAAAGTTTCATGGGGTTCTGAGAAATATGTATATTCCTTTGTGTTCAGATGAAGGCTTCTGTAAATATCTATTAAGTCCATTTGCATCATAACATCTGTTAGACCCCTTATTTCTTAGTTGAGTCTTTGGTTGACCGATCTAAGAGTTTTTCAGTTTGAAGTCTACTTTGTTGGATATTAATATAGCAACACCAGCTTGTTTCTTGCGGCCATTTGATTAAAAGTCTTTCCTATCCCTTTACACTGAGCCTATGTTTGTCTTTGGAGTTGACATGTGTTTCTTATATGCAGCAAAAGGTTGGCTTTTGTTTTATATCCATTGTGTTAGGGTGAGCTCAGTCCATTGATGTTAAGGGATATTAATGACCACTGATTGTTACTTCCTGTATTTTTCTTGATAGTTTGTGTGCATTTCCTTTCTTAGGATTTTTATTCTTGTGTGGTGGAAATGTTTTCTGTATGCTGTAAATAAAGTAACTTGTTTGGCCTATGTGGAGCACCATAGAAGTGGGTGGAGGATCAGCGGTGAGACAGGTAGAAGGAGGACAGAGTTAGTCAACTTCCATCTGACCCCTGAGAAAGAATCATATAAGGAATCCAGGTGAGTCTTGGACCAGACCACATGGCAGATAGAATACTAGAAATGTGTTAAATTATGATGAAAGAGCTAGATAGAAATGTGATTGAGACATAGGCCAAACAGTATAAAATTAATGTAAGAGTCTGATACATTTTACTGGGATAAAAAGCCGCCACAGGCAGGTCAAAACCTCTGTGTGATTATCATTTTTTGTGGTTTCATGGGTGTATCTAGGTTCATTAGATTGGAGTTTTCCCTCAAATACTTTCTGTAGTACTGGATTTGTGGGTAGTTATTGTTTCAACTTGTCTTAGTCATTAATTATTGTGGTGGAATGTTCTCTGTATGCTGACAATAAAAGAACTGTTTTGGCCTATGCACAGCACTGTAGAAGTGGGTGGAGAATTAGAGGGCAGGCAGGTAGGAAAGGGTGGAGTTAGTCAGTAGCCATCTGATCCCCGAAGAAGACAGATATGTAAGAGAGACAGGCCAGCCACGGACTGGGACACGTGGCGGGAAGATTAATAGAAATAGGTTGATTTAAGATGAAAGAGCTAGCTAGTAATGTGCTTAAGATATGGGCCAAACAAAACCACAACCACTGAACATCTTGGGATCAGAAACACCCTGGACTGACCCTTCGGACCCCACTCCAACTTTAGGAACACCTGACTCACTCTTGAGGGAGGGGGGACAAAACTGGATTTGGCCAGGAGTGGAGACTGATCCAAGCATTCATTATTGGGTCAGTGGGACCATAGGACTGTTTGCTCCCTGCCCAGGGAGGGTATGGGGAGTTGCAGAGAAGTAAAATGACCTGATGTGGTGGGAGGGGGAAGGGACCTTGAATAAGGGTATATAGGGATGAAAAAAAAAATTCAGAGGGAAAGCTGAACACAAAGTAAATATATGTGTAGCAATCTTATTTTGCATTATCACCCTTGAGAAGTCATGCTTATGATTTTTATCTTCTTTATAGTTATTGTTAACATTTCAGCATTTTAAATTCATTTTACTGGGTTTTTTTATAAATACAAAATAAATTTTAAAAAAAGAAAAGAAAAAAGATATGGGCCAAACAGTATAAAGTTGATATAAGCATGTGATTCATTTCATTGGGGGACAAAAGCTGCCGAGGACCAGGTTCCAAACCTCTGCCATGGACCAGGTACAAAACCTACGGGCCCAAAAGGGGCCCAGGAAACTTACTACAACAAATTATCTTGCTTACTCCAAGTAGGTTAATTAATAGTTTGCTGGTTATAATAGTCTGGGTTGGCAGCCATGGTCTTTCATTGTCTGTATAACTTCTTACCAGGATCTTCTGGCTTTCATTGATTCCATTGAATAGTCTGGTGTTATTCTGATGGGTCTGCCTTTATAGGCAAGGTGAGCCTTTTCCTTTCCAGCTATTAAAATTTTTTCTTTGTTCTGTATATTTTCTATACTAATTTTTATATAGTAAGCTGACTTTTTGGAAAGTCTGTTCTATTTGGTGTTCTGTAAGCTTCTTTTATCTTTATATGCATTTCTTTCTTTAGTTTGGGAAAGTTTTCCTCTGTGATTGAATTGAGTACATTATCTATAACTTTGAGATGGTATTCTTCCCCTCCTTCGATTCCTATTATTCAAGGGTTAGGTGTTTTCTTTCTTTTTTTTTTTTTACAAAATAAGTATGCTTATTTATTTTGTTTTTAAAATTGGCATTAATGCATTTGATATCATTATGTCACTTTCACACAAAGCATGTTTTAGTACATTCTTCTTTCTCCTCATTTCTGACACTCCCAGCTACTGTTGATCCACCCCGTAACCTCTCCTTCCTATCTGTTTTCCTCTTTTGTGTCTTTTTGCTCACCCCAGCTTTTCTTATCAACTTTTCTTCAAGCCCCAAAGACAAAAACCCCATGTTCTCTTTTACCTGTAGATCCTAGCATGTAATATATATGGATATTTGAGTATATGTGTAAATGCGGGTAATATCTACAAAACACATTTTTTTAAACAAAGGTGCCTAGACAGTTCTTTGATGGGAAGAATGATTTATTGGGAAAAACAAGTGCAGCTGAAAGAATTGGATATCCACATGGCAAAGATGAGCCTGGACCATCACCACATAGCGTATATAAAAACTGAGTCAAAATAGATTATATACAAATATTGAAGCAATAAGCTTTTGGAAGAAAGTGCGGGAGGGAATGTTTTAATTAGGCAAACCTTTATTGGCTTGTGCTGGTTTGAGTAAGAAATGTCCCACATAGACTCAAGCATTTGAACATTTGGTCCACAGTTGAGGGTGCTGTTTGGATAGGTTATGGGGAAGAGTGTCCTGGCTCAAGGAAGTACATCACTAGGAGTGAGCTTTGAGAATCTGCAGCCTCACCCTACTCCCTACTCCATCTCTGCTTCTTGTCTGAGGTAAAAGTTGTAGTCCCTCAGCTTTCTGCTCTGGCCCTGGCCCATGCCAGCTGCTTGCTGTCATGCTTCCCTTTTATAATAAATTCTTCTCTCTTTGGAACTGTAAACTCAAACAAACTTCCTTTTATAAGTTGCCCTGGCCACGGTCTTTTAACCCAGCAACAGAAAAGTAACTAATACATAGATGTAAAACAAAACTTTATGATCCATCAAAGAAAAAGAAGACTTTCACAGAAATGTAAAGCTTCTGCACTTGAAAAGAAGCCATCCTCTCCATCTCTCTCATCTTTTCATCTGCGACCTTCTCTCCTCTCCTGTTTTCCTTTGCATCTGGGAGATTTTTCTAGAAGAATGATTTCTGAATAATGGGTTCAGCTTTCAATAGAACTCTATTTATTGTAGCTACTGTGAGGGATCTGTGACCATGGGCATGTTAGTCATCTAACATTTTACTGTTTTTTTTTTCTTTATTTTGTACTTATCAAAAAATGGTGTCCCAAAATTCTTGAAAATTTTGTGTTATGGCTTCTTTGGTTTTGATTTTTTGTTTTTGTTTTTTTTGTTTTTTGGGGTTTTTTTTTGTTTTTTGTTTTGTTTTGTTTTGTTTTGTTTTTTTTGAGTGATTTATCTGTTTTCACTATTGAGTCTTCCACTCCAGAGATTCTCTCTTCCATCTCTCATATTCTGTTGCTTATTCTTTTATCTGTAGTTCCAGATTATTTCTTTAGATTCTCTATTTCATCCTTTGCTTCATTTTGTGCCTTCTTTATTGTTTCTATTTCAGTCTTTACTATATGGAATTATTCTTTCATTTGTTGTATTTCCCTTTCTTGATTTTCTTTGTTTTCTTTCATGAATTTGTTCATCTCTTCCAATTTGTTATTTGTTTTTTTCTTCTATTTTTGTAAGGAACTTTTTCACATCCTCTTTAAAGACTTCTATAATCTTCATAACATGTTTGCATTGTTGCTTCTTTCTGTTTCCTCTTCATTGGTCTGTTCAGGTCTTGATGTTGTAGAGCCACCAGCTTCTTCTGAAAGTGCCTTGTTGTTCTTTACATTGTTATATGTATTCTTGCATTGGTCCCTACCCATTGCATCCTTGATTCACTCTAATCAGGTCTTAGTGAAATCTTAGTCCATTGTGGCTACAAGGGTTTTATGTCTCATGTCTGCTCTGGACTCTACACAATTTCTTGCTCTGATCAGTTCATGGGATCCTTACTGTCTGAAGCTGCCTCAGACAACATGGGATCATGTTGTTCAGAGAGATGTCTTTCCCTCTGTGGTGATGATGCCTGCCATGAAGGTGGGAACTGGGTGTCTGTGATGTGTCACCTGGGATTTCTGGGGAAGGCTTCTCTCAGTCCTGGTCCAGGACAGGCCTGTCCATGAGTTCAAATCAGGGACTGTGGCTCTGGTCTTTCGGATGAGGTTCCTGAGTTGGGGGGGCAGGGGCTGGAACTTGCTCACCTCCTTCTCTGTGCTAAACCTTAGATCTTTGTTGTCTGAAGCTGCCTTAGTCTCACTATGCCTCTGAAAACATGAGGTCATGCTGTTCAGATAGACGTCCATCAATTTTTTATATTTCTAAAAGATAAAAAAGCAAAATCAACACAAATTTCATGTTTGCTAACAAATGTATTTATATCCTCTCTTTTCTAATCAGAATTTAATCAATGAAAAGATTAAAATCTCAGTCCCTCTTCTTAGGTATATGTTAGACAATGCTCTTATACATTGTAAAGATTTGTTATTTGTATTAGTTTAACATAATGCTGATTGCTCAGTAGCCAATCAGGAAGTATCAGTGCAGTGACCAGAATAGAAGAATTTTGGAAAAAGGAAAGGCAGAACAGCAGATGTCAACCAGATGTAAAGGAGTCAAGATGAGACTGCTGGACTGAGAAATTGTGTCATATCACATGGCTAAACATAGATAAGAATTGTGGGCTAATTTAAATGTAAGGGCTAGATAGTAATGTACATGAACTACTTGTCCAGCAGTTATTATAATATTAAGCCTCTGAGTCAATTATTTTATAAGCAACTGTGGGTCATGTTAGGACAGAGAAACTTCTGACAACAGTCATATAAGAAAACTGAGGTCACAGGAGTAACATTGCCCCATCAAGGACTAACATCCAGGTAAATAAATAATAAATAACTATAGCAGGACAAAAGAGCAAGTCCCCACAGGAACTGGCGTTGAATAATAGAAAACCTAGCCTTGAATCAAGATGTGTGGCTAGATCCAAGAAATTAACATGAAAAGAAAATGGTCATCAGAACCTGGATACCTTTGTGTTTTTCCTTCTTGGAGGTCTATTGTGTTTTCAATGTGTGTTCCTCTAGAAAAATCTTCCCATGCTTCCATCAGTGAAAAGTTGATTTAAAAAAATCACTGAAAATTCTTCAGAATACTGTCATAATATGTGGGTACATCTTAGGAACCTTAGCGTGATCTGCAGCAGTTTTTATCAGAGCCTATAATATCTGGTAGAAATTAAAAGCCCAACTATAATGCTGTTAGTTTGTTTACTTGTTTTTTGAGAAAAGATATCCTGTGTAATACAAACAGGCTTCGGGTCTAGAGAAGTTGTGTCATAACATCCAGCTAACAAAACAGATTTGTTTGTTTGTTTGTTTTTAGATTTTAAATACAAGTATACCACATATAACAAAAAACAAGCTCTTTACAGTTGGAGGTAGAACAGTGAATAGGTAATAGTTAAAGCAAAAAAAAAAAAGCTTAAATTTTCATTTAAAGTTGCTGTGAAAAATCATTTGTTCATAATAATAGAGGGAATGTTCAGTTACATATGTATATATAAGTGAAATGATTAATAACAAAAATAAAAAGAGGAATTACAATTATAAGTGCAATGTATTCTTACAATATAGAGAGTGGAGCGATATATTCCTATTTTAAAATGCAAATCACATCTCTAGAGAATTTGCTTTTAATTGTCAAACAAGTACCAAAGATAATTTGGTTTTTTAAAACAGGGAAAAATTTCTGAATTTTGTAAGTTTAGTTAAACTTGCACACACCATGGAAAAAAAGAAATATGGAAAGTAGAAAAGATAACAGTGACAAGAAATAAAAACAGGAAAGTGACTGTGGTAGATATTATTTCAAGAAGCTCTATACTCTTAGAATGATAATGCTCTATAGGCATCAATTGTCTGAATAGAACAGAAAGCCATATCAACTTGAGGCTGTGTAAAGCAATATACTTTAAATATAAAACTCTACAGAGAAAACATACAGGTGTGTTCCAAGTTGAACTAATCAAAAGTGAAAGTAACTAATTGCATTAATATCATATAAAAGAACTTTCAAAGCAAATAAATTAATAGTTATTGAATAAGTCACATGACAAAGAGTTCAATTTAACAAGGAGGTATAACAATTCTTCATGTATCTAACAATTGACCATCAAAATACAGGAGACAAAAGTTAATAGGATTTCAGGAAAAAACTGATGAAGTCATTATAGCTGTAGACTTCAATATTTCTCTGTCACAAATGAACAGACCTGTGAGGCACAATGTGGAAATTGTATCATCAAATTCAACAATGCTATCAGTCAATTTGAGAGGAAACAAATCTCAGAATACCATAGAGACAGCTGAACAGATATACTTCTTAAATTAAAAGGAAACACTCATCTGAGCAATTAAAATCACTTTAAATATTTTAAGTATTAAAAATCATGTAACTTTACATATATACTTATAAAAATCACTGAATTAAACTCAAAATTACTAATTAAGTCTACTTGAAAATCCAAAATTGTGGAGAAAAATAATACATTTTAAATGTGTATAGAATTTGAAACCTCAAGTGAAGTAAAAGATATTTAAATCAAATAAAACTGAAAGCCTAGCATCAAATCTGTTGAATGAGATACTGCAGTGATTAGAGGGAAACATAAAATATAAATATACATGTGAGAGAAATAAAATGATATAAAATCAATGTGCAAGAGTCCTTTTATAAAAAATTTAAATAGAAGATTAAAGCACATGGAAGCAAGTAAAATTAAAAATTAAAATTAAATCAGAAATTAATGAAATTAAAAATAATAGAAGAATGTATTAGTGAAAACAAATTTTCAAAAACAGGTATTCTCTGGACATGATAGAAAGAATGAATGTTGCAAAGATATCATTTTCACTAACCACCTGCAGTTTATATAAAACCCCTACAGTCTCAGTACATTACTCTTGTGTATATACACATTGGTTCAGAGGGCATTAGAAAGTGGCAAAGTGTCAAGCAGAACTGGCACAGACTTGAAAACAAAACAAATCAAAACAAAACATCAGAGGGCCAGCCACAGTGGTTTCCATATTCATAGTGAAGCTACAATAATAAAGACAGCCTGATATTTGAAAGAAATATCATCAAAAAACTGTCAAATGAACAAAACATAGACCTAGAAAAAACTACAGTGAAAACAGAGCCAAGTTGTCTTTAACAAAAGAGATGATAATATACTGAAATATAGGCATTATTTAGAACAAACAACACTAGCACACCATTACATTCAGAAGCAAGAAACAAAAAAAGAGAAATGTTCCTATATCTTACACTGTTCATAAGAAATGAGCCCAAATGTATTATAAGCTTAAATGTAGAACAAATAACTACAAAGAAAAATAATATGTTTTTAAAAAATTTAGATATCATTGAGGTCGTTTTTTTCATGATTATTGGACATGTCGCCAAGGATATAGTTCACAAAAAAATGGAAATTGAGTTTTATTAAATTTAAAGTATTGCAAAATAAACAGAATATGTGAAGAAAAGATACAGCCTAGAAAAATATGCAAAAACAATTATCTGACATGGACCACTATACAAATGACACAAAATCTCCAAACTGAAAATGGAAAGAAACAATGTAATTTTCAGCAGATGACAGTTAATACAGAAATGCATAACAAGTCAACATTCAAATAAAGAGTCTGTGGACAATGTTGAGAGCTGTGTTATACCGCGCCCTAAAGGTGGCACTGGTTTCAGCCTTCAAACTTCCCGATGGTAAGTGCTCTTGAGAGTAAACAACTCCTTATTGGCTATAGGCGAGGATAGTGGCTTGCTTCCACGTCCTAGGAACTATTGACGATGTCTACGTGGCTTACCGGAATTGGAGGCCCAGAGGGTATTTAGCCACTAGCAGGCTTCCCCCCGGGGGTCGTTTGTCTACGTGTGAGTGAGTGAGTGAATGATAAGATTTCCAAAAGGCCAGAATAAACTGCAGAGAGAAGGATCCAGTGTTGCGTCTTCCTTGCTGGCGAGGTTGCGTGGGACAGGACAACTCAAATCTAAATGGAGCATTTTTATCACACTCTAGTCCAAGGCCTGAGGGTCATTATGGAAGAGAATTCAGAAAGAGTATAAGAGCCAAAGTGAGGTAGCTATTCTTGATTGTTAACTTGACTATATCTAGAATGAACTGTAATGTTGTTGAATATTATTTTAAGATGTATCATGTTTGTTTATTCTGTGGACTATTTGAGTTTTTTGTTTTTGGTTGGTTATTTTTTTTTATTTAAGCAAAATCTTTATTTAAAGTTAATAAAGGAAAAAAATATTGCCAATGTTTGTGGGCATAAATGTAGCCACTCGAGCAAATTTGCATGGAAAGGAAAACCACAAAATTTAAGATAGTACATAACTGGGAAAAGAAAGAGCAGCAAAGATAGTTAAGGTGAAGTTCATTGCCTACTTTGAGTATGTAATGTCTTGTTTCAGGGGGGGAAATGCTAAAGGAAATGTGGAAAATGTTAAGCCTTTTCAAATGCAGTGGTAAGGATTTGAATGTTTAGCATTTTCTGTTTATTATTATTATTGTTATTGTTGTTTTGAACAACTGTTCGTGTACAACAAAGTAATAGAAATCCTCCTGTGTTAAAATTGTGATGTATGATGATTTCTCACAGTATTTATCATGGGGCCATGGCAATTCTCCGTGGAGTCCTAAAATACTACCATAGTTTAACAGTAGAACTTTCATCTGTGCCTGTTCAAGGTATTGTAGACACTGCTTTAGATTTGGTTGATGGACACCTAGCTGGGCTAGCTGGGACAGCTGGGGATGAGTTGGTTATTAGTTGTATCTTCTTCCCCATTGCTCTCTTCTATCTTAGTTAGCTTGGACTTCCTTACAAGATGCAGGTCCAAAGATAGTGAAACTCCTTAGATACTGTGTGTCCTCCCCAGCAGTTGTAATGAAGCTGAGGACTTCTTAACACAGCTTTCAAAATACAGAGGCTCTTTCTATTGGTTGAAACAGGTTATAGGATCTAATAGATTTGAACAAAGAAGATGCATAAAGATATAACTACAAAAGATGTTGGGTGGTCATCTTTGAAGAGTAGCAAAGACTCTATACACATTTTAGATACTCATACCATCACACAAAAATTAAGTTCAGAGAAATTAAAAAAAAAAAAAAACAAATCTTTGAGATTTCACTTGACATCTATCTGTCAGAATGGCTAAGATTAAAAATACAGATGACAGATGACAGCCTTTGCTGGAGAGGTTGCGGAGGGAGGGGAACATTCCTCCATTGTTGGTGGGAGTGTAAACTTGTTCAGCCATTCTGGAATGTATTATGTTGGTTTCTCATAAAACTTGGAATCACTCTCCCCAAGGATCCAGCAATACTACTTCTGGGCATACACCCTAAAGACACACATTCACACCCCAAAAGCATTAGTTCAACTATGTTCTTAGCAGCATTATTTGTAATAGCAAGAATCTGGAAACAATCTAGAGACCCCTCAACTGAAGAATGGATTAACAAACTGTAGTACATCTACACAATGGAGTACTACTCAGCAGTAAGAAAAAAATGATACACTAAAATTCCTAGGCAAATGGATGGATTTGGAGAATATCCTCCTGGGTGAAGTCTCACAAACCCAGAATGATAAGCAGGAGATGCACTCACTTGTTAGTGGCCTTTAAGCAAAAACATTCTTATTTCATTGAAATATGAAAGGTGAATAAAGTAATTTAAAACACACACACACAAAACCTTCTGCTTTGACTGAAGAAGGGTTGCTTAGCAGAAATTTGTGGTGGCCATAATTTTGGAGCATTAGCTGTGACCTACTATGCTTTCTTTATCTGTAGCTGAGCCTAATATGGCTTGAGGTGATTTAGATTTTATTTTTTATGTTTCATGTATTTTAGATAAAAGAGAAGTTTTATTACTGTATTTTTTTATTGATCCTGGATGTTTTACTTTTTTATATAAAGTTTGATATTGATTTTCAAAAAAAAACAATAAAAAATAGCATGGCAAAACAAAAACAAAACACACACTCACAAAAACAAACAAACAAACAAACAAACAAAAACCACTAAGTACCATTTAATGGGTACTGTGATAGTTAATTTTGGGTCAGTTTGAAAAAAATCACAGTACACATATTGGTAAAGTATTCTAGAAGTTTCTATGAAAGTTACGTTTATGGTAAAATTAAAATTACAGCCATCCCACCTTGGAAGAGCCCTATCTCATCTGATAATATTATAACTAAAGTCATCAGACACTCAGTGAAGCAAATTGCCTTCCATGCTGAGGCTATGCCTCATCCAGGGTTTGGAGACCTCAGTAGAGAGTGACTACCTTCCCTGGAAGAGGAATTTCATTGTAGTCTTGATTATGTTCCTTTTTTTTATGCCTAGCAGTCAGTATATCCAACTATCCAACTCAGGTTTTGATTTTCCAGATCATGAGTTAGTTATGTTGTTCTTGTTGTTGAGACAGGATCTTCCTTTGTAGCCTTTGTTGGTTTGGAAGTCAATGTATCAACCAGGCTGACCTTGGATTCTTAAACACACTCATGCTTCTATCTCCTGATTGCTGAAATTAAATGTAAGGATTTTTAAAGCTTGCATTCACCTGGAATGTAACTGTCAATTATCCCCCTGGGTGTGGCGATGCAAACATGAGCCTGCCCACCCTTTTAATGAAAGGGCTCACACAAGCCCCAGCCCTTTTCCCTTTTCTCTCTGCTCCCATCTGCCCCTATCTCTGCTCCCTGCTGTAATAAATTCTAGTGTGGTACTTCCAGTGTCGAGATTCCATTCACAAGACACATGCAAAAAACTAACATTGGTGCCCTGACTAGGATGTGGGAGCTTTCATTTCATTTAGTGATCACATTTGCCTAAACCCAGACTTGCCAGCCACGCCTACTGTTCTCTGCTCCTTTTACTATCCAATCAGCCTGTAAGTTCTACCTTCCTGACAATCTGCTTCCTCCCCTCACTCCAAAGTAGACAGGACCATATACAGTAATTTTGACAACTCCTTCCCACATTAGATTCATTTGTCTAATCTTAAACCTTTTATCCCCCCTCCTCAAAATAGCCAGATAGGAGACTCAAAATGTTAAAAAAAAACAGCTCCAAGCTTCCTTTGCAGCTGGCCAGAGCAGAAGTCAAGGTGGTAAACAAAGGGCCCCAGGCAGTCTGCTTGGAATCCAAGGTAAACAAAGGAACTTTCAACTCAGCAGTTAAAGCAGCCACTCCCTAAAGATGCATTGCAGGTAAAGCAAAGATCATTCCCCATTCCCCTGCAGGAGTCCAGGTAGGCAAAATACAAGACACTTTAATCCTTTCTTTTTACCAGACCTAGCAAGGATCCGCAGACATTAACATGCAGGCAGCAGAAAATACAATTCCTTAGCAGAAGAAAATAACCATTCAAACAATGCAGCTAACTCAAGGTTTACTCCCAAGTTTCTTTTTTCCCTCCTTTCCCTTTCGCCTGTCACCCCCAAAGCTCTATCACTGCAGACAATAGAATCCCTTAGCAAAAGAAAAGAACCATTCACCCATCCAGCTAACTCAAAGTTTACTTCCAAACTCCTTTCCCCTTAGTCACTCCCAAAGCTCTATCACTAACCCATATTTTTTTCCGAGCTCCAGGAAACAAACTTCCATGGCCCTATGATCCAAATCCTTTATTCTGCCAGCAAGATGAGCTAAAGACCTCTCCGTCCTTGTGTCAGCAGGAAGCAGCCAAGACCATGACGACCTATTTCTGCCCCCCCACCATAAACCCGGTTTTTATATATATGATCAAAGGGTAAAATGTAAGGATTTCCAAAGCTTGCATTCACCTGGAATGTAACTGTCAATCATCCCCCTGGGTGTGGCGATGCAAACATGGGCCCACCCACCCTTTTAATGAAAGGGCTCACACAAGTCCCAGCTCTTTTCCCTTTTCTCTCTGCTCCCTTCTGCCCCTATCTCTGCTTCCTGCTGTAATAAATTCTAGTGTGGTACTTCCCGTTGAGATTCCATTCACGTGACACGTGCAAAAGACTAACATTAAAGACTTGCTGCACTCTGTCTGACTGAAGTCAGTTAAGTGCAGACTCATGGG
This sequence comes from Sigmodon hispidus, assembly GCA_004025045.1. Taxonomy (NCBI): domain Eukaryota; kingdom Metazoa; phylum Chordata; class Mammalia; order Rodentia; family Cricetidae; genus Sigmodon; species Sigmodon hispidus. Next base: position 61,083 of record PVIH01006311.1, on the reverse strand, counting down.
GCTGGATAGATAGCTCAGTGCTTAACAACACTTACTAGTCTTGCAGAGAACCTGGGATCTGTTCCCAGGACCCATCCTGGATGGTTTACAACTCCTTGCAGCTCCAACACTCTCTTCTGGCTTATTTGGGCATCTGCATAATCAAGCACACACACATTCTTATAAAATAAACTAGTATGCTTTTTTGTCAGGAACACGGCATCCTTAATTTTTTCCAGCATAATATTTTTATTTATTATTTGGTGATTTTATATCATTCACCCCATCAAATTCAGTTACCTGTCCTCTGAATTTTATGCCCACTCTTATGATCTCCTATTTACAATAAGCCCATTCATGCTGCTCATTTACTTGTTGGAGCATAATTAAACTCCCTGTGGCCAGCCTCTTTAAGAAAGCCAGATGAAAAGATACATTGTATTATTTGTCTAACTCCATGAAACTGTGTTACATTGCCTGTCTAAAATATCTGATGGTCTAATGAAGAACTGATCAGCCAATAGCTAGACAGAAGAAATGAGACAGGAACAGAGTAAAAGAATATCCAAAAACACTTTATTTCAGAATTGGAGGGCACAGTTGTGATCCAAACCTTGAGGAAAGAGGACTACATGCCTTTAATTGGGATCTTGAGAATGGATGACAAATGCCTTTAATTCAGCCCTTGAGGATGGAAGATAAAACTTGAATATGGGCCACACTTCTGCTGGGAGGAATATGAAAGAGGGAAGTGGATGTGTTCTGGATTTCTATCATATACAAGTGACTAGCTGAGTACCCAGCCTCTTGGGACTGAGTAACTAAAGCACTTTGGGGCTTTCCATTTACAGATACACATTGTTGGACTCAGCCTCTAAGTCATTTCAATAAGTTCCTAGATAGATAGATAGATAGATGATAGATAGATAGATAGATAGATAGATAGATAGATAGATAGATAGATGATAGATAGACAGATATAGATAGAGAGATGATAGATTCATTCTATAAGCTCTATCTAATACACAGAGGTAGAAACCATTTGCAGTAAAACAATATTAACAGCTGTGACTATATGCCTAAAACTTAACTAAGATCAAGCCAACACAAATCCAGCATGGACTAGAGAAGGATTCATGAAGCCCATCCTCTAGTAGCAGCGTAATTGCAATTGATAGGTACTAGTCTGAAAGAGTTTTCCTCTGGGATGTGTACCTGGAGAGGCTTCTCATACTCCACACACATATACACAGAGGGCCAGTGCTAAGTTGGAACAAAATAAGTGGCATTGGAGAGAGAAAGTGAGGAAAAGGTAAGAGAGGAATATAAATGAAGTAATGGAAGGAGAGATCAAAATGCATTTTATGTGTACAAAATTAACAATTAAAAAGGTAAGAAAATGTAAGTGAACAGATATTTATCCAAGAAATATGCAAGTGCATAAAAACATATAAAATTTTTTCATAAAAGAGTATTCATAGAAAAATTTAATTAATAAAATTTTCAGCATGTAATAGAATAACCAAAATTAGAACCTTGATGGTTTTAATGGTGATTATGTTCTTCTAAAGTAAGAACAATTATTTTATTTTTTCAGTACTGATTCCTGAACTTCAGTCCTAATACACAATATGTAAGCACTCTCACATTCACTGAATGAATTATATCCTCAGCACTTTTCTTACATTCAAAAGAGACATGCAAAATATTTTGAAAATAAACACCACCACCACCTCAATTCCTTTAGACCCTGGAAATGCATCCCACATCCAAATATGTGTCTTGTTTTTCTTTGCTTGTTTATTTGTGGGTTTGTTTTGTTTTAGTAACTTAATAAATTCAGTTAGTGGTACCTGATATGTATGGGTATAAGACTACCAAGTGGAATAATCTACCAATTTTTACATATCCCAAATATTAAGTAAATTCTAGAGCTTCACTTATTCTTAGTTGATCTAAAATTCCCTACTTTTCAAGCTTCCAAGGGTAGCTGATAACACTACTAGTGTTCCACCTTATTTTCTGCATACAGTATGCCTGCTTTATGGTTATCATAATAGCAGATGTCTATATTTATTAGGAGTTTAAAGATCTCTTTTACTGAAAATAGTAACTATTTTTGCAGACATCCATGCAATAGATTGATGGAGACAAGATGAGAAGGATTTATGCCTCTCCCATCCATCATATTATGTCTATCTCTCTATAGCCTTGACATTAAACTAAAAGCATTATTATGCTACTATAAATGTAAATATCAGAGTAGAAATGGAAGAAAGTTCATGCTTGAATTCATAAATCTCTGTCGATCATGGAAGAATCAAGAAGGCTCTTTCTATATATGATTAGACTACTCCTCTTACCTATATTTTCTACCCATAACTGTAACTGCCCTAGTACAATACAGTAATTGGAAAAGCTGACTCACTACTTTACTCATTGACTACAAATTAATATTTATTCTCTGGTTGTTCTGTTTCTTGAGTCCTTGACTTTAGCAAGTCACAGCTGAATCTAATCAGTTCTATATGACAATACTGTTGCTGTTTTCAATGACTTTCAGAGAGTTTTATCTGTATTTTACAAAATAATAAAGTCAACTTCTTATAAATGAAGTCTAAACTCACTGGACTCTCACTGAACAAAATACTCTTTATGAAAGTGTGATGTTTTTCTAATGCAAAGCTGTCATCCCTGAAAACATACATACAAATAACATTATATGGGCCCAAATGGTTACATTTAGAAAATACATATTGGTATATTTTATAAATATATCAAATACATATGTAGATGCAATAACACTTAATGAAAAAGAGGCCATGAATCTGAAAGAGAGTGGGAGATTTTGAGGGAGAAAATTAAAAGAAGCTATATTGTATTTAAAATACAATTTCAACACATAAGAGGAGGTCTACTGATTATAATGGTTGGGCACAAGACTGCATAAAAAGGAGAAACAGAACTACTTATATAACTTTCAACTATACATTGGAGCATTTTGATATTTTTTCTTTGACCATTTTAAGGTATTGCCAGTTTTTAATTGATAATTTCAGAATAAAAATGGTTCTATTCAAACAATTCCATTAGTTTCCAACAAGTCTTTCAGAATTAATAGTGTGACTACTTTTTTTCTTGTCATAGCTGTTCTGTTGGCCTGTGCTGGTATAATGCCTGACACCTACAGTGGGTATAAAATGGTACCCATTTTTAGCTGCCATGATGCTGAGATTGATAATTACATGAGTAAGTGTCTACAGAAGACAATATGATTAAGCTCAGCATGCAGCTGACTAACAAAAATCGTGATGTAATCAGCAGTGACAGTAATGGCAATGGAGATCTTCAGTTTAATACCAGGTCTTAAAGTCAACATCATGGATATGGTTGCAGAAAACTCATCTGTCTTAAAAGGGAACAATCATTATGGAAAATAAACATATATTTAAGAACTGGTTACTATTTGTCCCAATATATCTGTCCTTTTTTTTTTTTTTTTTCTGGAAGATTTCTAGCTTTAAAAAAAAAAAAATCCCACAAGTATGATTCTAGAATTGTAGATTTATTATATTTCAAATTAAGTACATCTATTTTTCTCATAGCTGCTAACTCCAAAAGACATTCTTGGGAAACCCTGCTAGCAGACCTGGGAATTCAGGTGGAATACACACACACACACACACACACACACACACACACACACACACACACAAACACACACACACACACACACCATAATTCCAGTACTTTTTTTAGCAGACCACTTTCTGTGGCCTCTCCTTCCTCACTGGCTTCATTCTCATGTGTCTCAAAGATACTGGTGGCAAACACAGCACCACAATTGCAAACATACACCCACATGCACACATACACACACTATGTCTGTCTAGCCCATTTTTATTTTAGTGTCAGTTCCCAGTACCTAGAACCAGCTTCTACCTTGATCTTCCAGTGGTCTGAAATGGCAGAGGCTCAGAAACATTTTCTTTCATATAATGCACAGCCACCTCACAGAAACTAAAGATTGGAAATCCCACTCAAAACACTCCATCAGATGTCACCACATAGATCTATAACTACCCCAAATTGAGAAGCCTTGATGCCAGAGTAAAAACACCATCAATATTAGCCAAGACAGTATGTTTCTAGCACAACCCAGCAACATATGTAGTAGATCTTAAGAAATGCAATATAACTGAAGCAAAAGACAAGGGCTTCAAAATAGGTATTATAAACATGCTAGAGGTCCTTAAAGAGGGAATGAATAAATCCATTAATGAAGTCTGTCAAAACACAAACAGTGTAGTGAAAAAGTAAACATCACAAGACATGAAAGGGAAATAAAATCACTAAAGCAAAACCAAACTGAGAGAAAAAGAGGAACCTCAGAGGCAAGCCTCAGGGCATTTTGTTTTATTTTATTTTACTGTTCCACTTTACCGGTCCTTTGTGTATATATTATGGCTTCTGCTTTGGAGTTTTTTATTGGATTCTTGAGTGTAGAAACACATGTGTTTTTGTGTATATATGTTTTCTGTGTTTTTCTTTTGCTCCTTTTCACTGCTTATTTACATTGTTTGATTATTATTCTCTAGATCTCAAATGGAGGGGGAGGTGAGTAGGATCTCAGAAGAGTTGGGGGAGAGAAAACCATAACTAGATTATATTTTATGAAAAAAATCTATTTCCCATAAAATAAAGAAATGTCCCTTCCCAAATAGCAAAATCCATTATCTTCATGAAATTTAAATTATTGTTTTCATGGAGTGCTCATTAAGTTATCTAAACAATATTCTTTGTCTGGACCATGAAACTTGCTTTTCCAAAGGAACACTCTAATTGCAACTGCCTATTCTATCTAGTTTTTTTTCCCCTTAAATCAATGATTCCATTTGCCATAAACATCTTACACAAATATAATTTAACTCAAAATCATAAATTTAAAACTTTTAAATTATGGTAAACATAATGAGGAAATAAATTCAAAATATTATGACAGACCAAATTTATTATACAATACAAATTTTCTTCATCTTAGAAGATAATTTAATTCACTTATAATAAATTTAAAAAGAAAAATGATATATTATTTCATAAAAATGAAAAATTATATATATATACATAATGATATATACCCAAAACTAACATTCAGATAAAGTCCTTTTCAAATGAATGACTGGATAGAATAATTGCATTTTAATAAGTGGAGTCTTTCAACAAAATTAAATAATCATAGCCATGAATATTTTAGCTTGACAAACAAAAACTATATCATATTTTAAGAGATGATATGCTTATTTATTAAAAATCCTAAGTAACCTAATTATTTACATTAACAATAAACTTTTACAAGTTTATACAAATTTGTTAAATACTTGATTCAAGTACAGTCTGAATGTTTATATACAAAAAAGAAATCTATCACACAAATTTTATATAATATGATTATGCAAGGCAAAGATTAAAGGAAGATATTAAATAATATATATATTTTAAGGTAATAAAATTGTCAATATCAAAATAATTTAAGGATTGCCATATAAATTAACTGATTTAAAAATCCATTTTGAATATTTGTTTTGATTTGTTTTTTATGATTAAATAAGCATAAAGTGATAATGCTTTATAGGTAATTTTGAAGATCATTAAGTGACATGGATTTGGACTAACAAGTTTGGGTTTTTTCTTTGTTTTTTTGTTTTTTGGTTTTTTTTTTCTGGAGCTGAGGACTGAAACCAGGGCCTTGTGCTTGCTAGGCAAATGATCTTCCACTGAGCTAAATCCTCAACCCTGTTATTTTGTCTTTTTATTTTATTTATTATTTTTATTTGTTTAACCACTTTGGAAATTGGAGTTGTGAATTATTAGCAGAAGGTGGGCAAGATAATTAACAAATCAAAGTGGAAGTCTCAAAACTATATTTATAGGCCTGTGAAACTTCATCTATACAATGGTCGTGATTTGAAAAAAACCTGTGTAATAAAAGGCTGTTTCAATAAATAGTGTACAAAACCATTAGTTACCCTTATATAAATAAAGATAGGACTTTTATCTCATAACAAGGAAAAATTACATCTCAGATTTACACAGAGAAAGCAAAATTAAGTATGAAATTAAGTCTTCTCTTCTGTTCTGGCTGTTAAGAACTCCATAAAGACTGAGCACTCTGTTAAACAAACATCTTGAGTGTTTCCTTCCCAGCAAAAGACTCTCAGTCACATCAGGCATCCTAACTCTTTCCTGAAATGTCACTTCCACCTGATTCCTATTAACAAATTACTAATTCCTTGGATATGTTCCTCTTTTCAGAATAAGAAGTATTTTCTTTTGAAAATTGCAACTGAGTCAACTGTATCAACATCTGCAAATATATGCCCCATATTAATGACCTAGAGCAAAAAAAAATTCTGTAGACAAAAATATGGGACCTGCTATAAATTAATGCTTCTTATAGAATATTCTGTTACTACATATTTCTGAAATGATAAAATATAATAAAATATTTATAATGATATAATATTTTATAATCAAAAATTAGTCTACATTTCAGTAATATTTAAAAGATCTAGGGCCATATCAGAAAAAAACTAACTTGTATTTGTTTCTGAAGGCAACACTTTTGGGGCATTATCCATATGTTTTTACTTTTATCTTATATTTAAAATAACTCATATATTTTCTTAAATTAGATATATATCTTTTAAAATTTCATCATCTTGTTTTTTTAAATTTTAATTTTTTATTTATATTTTCATTATGAATAAAGTCATGTATTTTATCCATGTATCCTCTTGTTCAAACTCCCTTCCCCCTCCAGCCCCGCCTCCAAGTCACTTTCTCTTCTCTCCATCACTTTATCTCCTCCCTAGCAAGGGCAGGTGGTCCCGAGGTCTCAAGGTGGCTTACTTCAGCATCCACTCTAGGCAGATCCCTCTTCCTCACCCTAACATCAAGACTGGGTCAGGTGTTCCTCTGGAGGGAATGGGCTCCAAGGTGCTAGTCCAAGGTGCTTCAGAGATCCAAGCTATTTAGTGGTTGTGGTTTGCCACTTGAACATGCTTTGCTTTTTGTTTAAAGTCCACTAATGAATGAGTACATCCCCTGCTTATCTTTCTGGATTTGTAGTGCTTCCATCAGGAGGATATTATCCAAATCCATCTATTTGTCCTTAAATTTTAGGATATCATTTTTTCTTACTGCTGAGTAGTACTCCATTGTGTAGATGTACCAGAGTTTGTTAATCCATTCCTCAGTTGAAGGGCATCTAGGTTGTTTCCAGGTTCTTGCTATTGTGAATAATGGTGATATGAACGTAGTTGGGCTAATGTCATTGGAGTGTGAATGTTTATCTTTAGGATGTATGCTCAGTAATGGTATTGCTGGATTCTTGGGTAGATCAATTCCCAGTTTTCTGAGAAACTGCCATACTACATTCCAGAGTGGGTGAACAAACTTATACTTGTCATCTTTCTTACCACAACTTTTATGTAAAACTTCTAAAGTCTAAAAAATTATATTACTTTTTTTCTAATTTGTATGTTATCATGATATAATCTTAAAAATCCATTTTGCTGAAGAGTAGGTAATGGCTACATATTTTTAAATTGATTCCGCTAGAAAAGTTTATAGATTTTATAACTTTTTATGTAATTGAATTGCAGGCAGTTTTGATACTTATTCATAAAGTCTGTAAAAATCAAAATATGTAATTTCTTTATAGCTAATAATGATGTGAGTATACAAACATAAATCGGCTTAATACTACTGAAATAATCATTTTAGCAACTGTTAAACTATTTAATGACACTGTCGTATTATGTCAAATATTTTTTGAAGCATTCATTTGTTGTCCCAAATGCAGTAACTATATATTCAAAATCTTTCCTTTTTAATTATGAAAAGAACTTATGAAATGCAGTATTTTCAGAAATGCAATATAGAAAGAGGTTGAGATGCATATATCAAAGATAAACATAATACCAAATGTAATAAAGGAATTAAAATTAAATCATAAATAAATTCAGAAATGCATTCTTGAAGGTTGAAATAAAATCTGTAATTTCCAATAAACAGTTTTATTCTAAAGTATTTATTTGTGTTCAAAGAAATAGCTAAATATTAAAAATTTTGTTATATTCATAGTAAATATTAAATGTTATTTTTCAAAAATTAGAAGCAAATCATATGGTGTACTACCAAAACAAAATTCTGTCTGAAGGTGAATCTATAAAGATAATATTAATTTCTGCATATTTATTCTTCCTCTGTTTGCCATATTGTCTATAGGAACATATAGTTATACTTAAAACAAGCCTCTGCTGAAGAGTTAAAAATATTCATTAAACTATCTCTCTCACTCTGAATATTTTCACTTTATCTCTGTCTTTGTCTTTATGTGTCTCTGTTTCTTAGTCTCTCTTTCTCTACCTCTCCTTCCCTTTTCCCATTCCTACCTCCCTCTTGGCTTCTCAATCATACTCCCTGTTTCTCTCTATGTATACATCTCCTAGAATAAAACTTATTTACTTTTTTTAATGTTTTCAATGTGAAATGTTCATAGTTTGCTACTCTGAACATTTGTTCCCCACTTTAAGGTAATATCTTGTTGATTCTGAAGCCTTTTAGATGGTGAGGTATTCTTACTGAAAAATAGGTTATGTGGGATGGGCCTTTGAAGGTTATAACAACTCTTGATTCTGATCACTATTTTAACCTTATTATATAATTCTTCTTAAAATTATTTTTTTTTCATAGGATGTCTCATTGATGATATGGAGCCTGAACCAGCTATGTTCTGCAACCAGGGAAGGCATCTAGTGAACTGGGAGATCAACTCAGCCACAAAACCTTTAATCTGCAATTTGTCTTGCCTCAGAACTTGTGGGAGTGGCCAACAAACAACTGTTTTAAGTTGAAACCCAAGCCAGTAGAGATACTGTCTGGACCAGTAAGCAGAAGCTAGATAGACCAGACACTCAAGTTATACCAAAACAGAAATGACATTATTATTATTATTATTATTATTACTATTATTAGCAATTAAATGATTCCTGGTGATATTGGGCTATACCCATAGATTAATGCAAAGGCCAAGCATCATCAGAGAAGATTTCTCTGGCAGCGGATGGGAGCCTCAGGTAGAGAGACCCACAGTTGAACATTAGATGGAGCTCAATGAACTCCAAGGGAGAAGGGAAAAAAGGAAAGTAGGAACTACAGGGTTCGAGAACAACAGGAGAACACAATCCACAGAATCCACTAAGCAGGGCTCATAGGGACTCACAGAGGCTAAAGCTGCAATCGTGGAGCCTGCAAGAGTCTGCCCTAGGTCCTCTGTATACATGCTGAGGTTGTGTAGTTTGAGGTACTTGTGGGACTCCTAACAAATATCCAAAATTGTAGGAGTGGGAATGGAGTGTCTCTGCCACATTTGCCTGCTCTTGGGACCCTTTTTCACTTACTGGGTTGCCCCATCCAGCCTTGATAAAAGGGTTTGCACCTAATCTTATGTTATGTTTTTATGCCTTATTGTTCTGATTTCCCTGAGAGGTCTGTGCTTTTCTAAAGGGAATTGGAGGAGCATTGATCTGGAGGAGAGAGCAGGTAGAGCAGTGAACTTGGAGGAGTGAAGGAAGGGGAAGTTGAAACAGAGTATTGTATGAGATAAGAATAAATTTAAAAACGTAAAATTCTTTTTTTTTGAGACTTTGATATATAATTACATAATTTGCCCCTTTTCACTTATGGTTACGTGTGTGTGTGTGTGTGTGTGTGTGTGTGTGTGTGTGTTTGTGTGTATATACAACCTGTCTGTATGATGTCACTTGTGTGCTTGTTTCATGATAAATGATTTGGTATGGGATGATCAACTGATATTCTCTTCCAGGGGAAGACCATTCACCTCTTTCACTATGGTTATTCCTTAGCTGCCTATAATTCTTTGTATAAAGTTTAAGCCTTGTTTTCTTTTTCCTAACTGCTTTGGTGTTGTTGGCACTCTTCTTGCTCAGTTCATGTTAGGGCAGTTGCATTTGTGAAACATCATAATATTTTACATTTTAAAATCTGCATTTTCCTCATGGAATGTGGCATAGATCATATACGCACACATTTTCTCTTTGTCATCCTTGCTGTGTGTTCAATTTCTGGCCAGTTTATAAAATCAAACTGTTTAATTTCTTTTTGCTGAGATCCCAAGAATTCTCCCTATATATTAAATAACTTTTCTTATCAGACTTCAAAAATATATTCCTCCAAACTGTGAGTGGTTCTATCATTTTCAAGACTGTATAAAGCACTCTATGATTTTTATATCAAATATAGCCTATAAGTTGTTTTATTCATGGTTATTGTGATATTATACCTAAAATATATTCTTACACAGTGCCATTTAAATTTTCCACTGTGCCATATTCTAGTTATTCACTTTTTCATTGTGCACTCAGGTATTTATACATAACTTTAAAGAAATTATTTTAGAGGTATATATTCTGTGTCCAAATGAAGTTTATTTATGTTTTGCATGTTAATTTACTAGTAAGCCAGACCATTTGTTGAATAAGTTGTCTTTTTTTTTTTCATTGTTCATTCCTTACTCATTGGCAAGGATCAGCTAGCTTTCGGTTTTGACTATTCCTGGGCATCATATCATGTCACATTGATCTATTGTTCATTCATTCATCACTACAGGATTTGTAGTATGTAGCATTAAAGACAGCCACGAAACACTCTGACTTGATTATGTTTCATTATTGTATTGAATTGCATAAGATATATGAAATAAAACATTTATGAAGAACTCAAATCTCTCAAATTGTAATAGGTATAAACTTTAAATCAAATATTGTAGCAATTTTATGAGGCTAGATGCAAAAGCATTTCAAAACAAAAGTTTTGGAATTAATGATCTCATTCTAAATAGTTTATGAAAATGTGCATTAGGGGGAGACCTAAGGTTTTCAGTCTAGTTACTGTAACTCCACTGCCCATACTCTTAGGATTGTCTTTCCATTGAATTCCTTCTGTTTTCTTCTTTTCTTTATCATCCTCTCCTCTCCCTTTCCTATACTTTCCCCTTTTTGTTTTTTCTTCCTTTATTTAACCTTCTTGCCTGTTACTGTTTGTTTGTTTGTTTGCTTTTTCTGTTTCAACCTTTCAATAATCATTCTCTTAATGATCTGCTGATCTGGAAAACATTGTTTCAGTCATGAGGCTGAAACAGTGAAAGTAACAAATACTCCAGTGCTGATATTTTCTGTATAAAGTGTAGCTAATAAGTGCTTTAAAAAGGCAAATAAATGAATAAAATATAAATCTAACTACTAGAACACAACACACTGTAGAAAGTTCTCTAATCATAATGAAAAGCACAAATAAGGTCATAATGATATCTTCATTAGGTAATGGCATTTACTTAATGACTTGATGTGGTAGGTTGTAGTCTAGTCATACTCATTTTCTATTCAAAACAAAAACACGACATCTAGAGAATATGAGTATGGCTATTGTACAGTACTTTTCAGATCATTTCTGTATAAAATTGCTTAATGAAACATCTTGATAGCTTCAGATTGCTCAAACATCTGAAACATTAGATACAATTTCATAGTTTTTCACTGGAAAGGGTTGTATTGTTCAAGTTTTCTATATTGCATACTTTCTTAGTATAACTAGCAAATATCTTCTCACACTATTATTCTTGGTTCCAATCATTTGGTTATACAATAGGTTTTCTAAGGCTAAATTTTGATATAAATATGAATTTGGTCACTTTTAAAATGTTTAGGTTAAATATACTGATCATATTTAAATATTAGTATTAGAACTTTATATTAACAATTCTAATATATTTAAGGCAATTGAAAGAAATCTTACGTGAATTCATGTGTAAAACATTGAATTCAAGAGCTGTGGCTTCTTATTTAGAGAATTGGAGAGAATTCTTAGAGTGTGATGTGAATATAGATATTCCAAAGGACACAGCTGCTAGTTGAACTTCAGTGGTCATGCAAAACTCTGAAAGCTGATTCCATTTGCTTCTCAGAATGTGGAATGTTGAAAGAGAGCCCTCTTATCATAACAAAGCAATCAAGATGACTACAGACATTATACTAGTTTTTGCTTTGCTTGTAACTCACTTTCAAAGTGAAGATGAACATAAAACATAAAGATTTGAACTTCCTTTGCAGTCCACACATCAATATTTCATGAATTCATGACTAAGTAATAAGGGAAAATGTATATCAGATTCTGGATAAGGAGAAAACAGTTGAACCTCTAAGAAATTTTAAACTGTTTAAACTGAAGAGCTCATTTAAAACAAGAGTCCCCATCCACATGCTCACTTCCATGAGTTATCTAATATGTGAATATGGTACTTACAGGAGTGAAGACTGAGAGGTAAAGGGAAATGTGACTGATGTTTCTCCTAGCCATACCGGTCCTCCTTCAAGACAAAACCCTCCAAATATTAAATTAGGGCAGAAGAATTAAACATAATCTTCCAAGAAATTTCTAACTTTTGCATAATAAGGCCAATATTGTTTTTTTTTAAAAAAAAATCTCAAGTAACTTGGAAGGACTGAAGAGAAAAAGAACTAAATGGGTTCTCTCAAATAATCTGACAGTGTTACAAAGAAGCAACTTTAAAATCTGTCAGGTTAGTTACATCCAAATAAAAACCCTGTAAAAATTTCTCTCTGCACCACCAATTCCTGAATACCCAGCAGTAGCTTGCCATATAATTGACTCAGAGGCTTAGTATTACTTTTAAAGACTTGGTTAGAAGTTCAAGCTTATTACTAACTAGCTCTTACATTGAAATTAATCATAATTTTTATATGTGCATAGCCATGTGGCTAGGTACCTTCTTTCAGTCCAGCATTTTCATCTTGCTTTTTCTGTGTCTGGCTGGTGACTGCATTTCTGCCTTTTCTCTTCCTAGAATTCTCCTAGTCTGGTTGTTCAGCTTATACTTCCTGTCAATCAGCATTTTTCTAAGCCAGTATGAGTGGCAAAAATCTTTACAATGTACAAGAGTGTTATCCAATAGCAAATTCTACTTCTTGAATATCAATTTTCCTCAAATTGTACTATTCTATAAAGGGTGTAGATCTTTTCCTGAAGTTAAACATTTACTACAGTCTCTGTTACTCTCATTGTATTATAAAGGCTTGGAAATAGTGATCTAGATTTTGAGATATTAGTAAACCAAATTCATCATCAGTAAGATGAACATAAGAAGAGGGAAAAAAAAGAAAGACTACATAATAGCATTGTACAGTGAAAGAGCATGAGCTTGCTTATATGTTAGGTGATTTGGCATATATTATAAAATTATAATATTAGAGCAATCATCTGCATATCCATATAATTTATATATCATCTATGTATGCATAAATGATGGTTCCAATTATAGAGAAACATTTTATAGATCGTTATTTCTTGTATAACTCTTGGAACATCTATGACTTTATGGGTAAAATGTGAACTAGCCATTTGTCAACTAAAAATTCAATAAATAACACAGGAGTACCTGCATCTGGTCTTAGAACAGTAAATTCAAAAATGAATATATTATACATAAAATCATTAAGAAACAATCACCAAAGTTAACCTTACCCGAGTGTGTTTTTCTGGAATACTCCAAAATGTATGTCTCTCAGAAACAACTCTAATGTGGTGAGGAAGAGCTCTTTCACCCATTTAAGAAAATGTCCCCTGCTTTGAAGCAAACCTTGAACTTCTTTCTCTAATAATATGTAATGACAGGAAATATAGGTTCTAAAATGCATAGTTCTGTATCATTTAAATAGAGACTCCATGCCATTTTAGTGTATTATACTTTCTATTGGTCCATTAATTTACACTAAAATAATTTTACTTAAATTGATTAAATATTTTTAGAGGGAGCATATACATTAAGATTAGGAATAAATATGTAATTAAAAACATGCCTCAAAAGATTGATCCTTATTTCTATTATGAATGAGACCTCTGATAAAGGTTCACTAACTTTATATCTCTGGAAGTAAATTATTTTAAAGGGGATAGTAATAAATAAAAATATCATCTTTGTTTTCATTTTCAGCATTCGAACAAGCTTCTGCTGAGATCAACGATAACTGTGGACTGCTAAGGTCAGCGTGGCCTAATTAGATTTGCTACATTGCCACTGTAATTTTGCTTGACATGACATTGAGTAGAAGCTTGGAAGGAGATAGGTATCTCAAAGCACGATAAGCTTGACTTACACATCACTGCAGAATTAGTAATCAGAGGCACCACTTTACCCGAAAGAAAAGGAAAACTCTGATTCCAGTCTCCTTATGAAAATGTCAATGATGACATCATCCATAGATGACGTTATAAATTTTCATAATCAATGTGTCTTATATACTGTCCATGCCCTGAGTCTATTGCCATCTGAGTTTTTGTATGATCTGGTAATTTATTACATTACATGGTATTATACTTCCTCTGCATATACTACAGAAATTAAATTGAGGACTCTGAGACCTAGATTTTCTTTGATCATATACTAAAAGATTTTAGCAAGATCTACTCTCAGAGTTGAAGTGAAGCTTTAATTGTTTCAGTGGCTTAAAGACCAAATTTCTCTGAAAAGAGAAAAACTTTCCTAAACACCAAAATCTTATCTCATTTTCTAAATATTGCTATTTAACATTCATTTAATTAGATTGATCAGTTGAAGTTTATAGCCCATAATAATTATTTTATTGAGTATTTCCCTATTGGAGATATAAAAATAGCATCTATTTGAATTGTGAAATATTGCTGATAAATTACAATTAGTATGGATTTCAATAAAATAAGCAATTCTTTTGAAGTTGAAATGATTTGTCCTGTTTTGTTCCTCAAAATATTAAGGATATACCTTAATTATTTTCATAAAAATTCTCTGTAGCAGTTTATTATCTGTGATATTTTTTGGGAAAAAATAAAGACAATCTCTGATCATAGATTTTCTTTAACGTTTCCATAATTTCTCTTGGCCAAATATATTCTTAAAACTGCAAGTGACAATTTTCCTGTAAATATATAAAATACTTGGTGATTTATAATGAGAAGAAATAAAATAATGATTAGCAAATAACCCATTTATGATGTCACACAGAGATGTAATAAACATTTTCAGGCTTCATTAAAGATGGTCATTTTGTGGCACATGGCAACTGGAGAACATTTATTCTCATGCTGAGAAAACAACCACAGTCAGAGACATTGATCCATTATTGTTCCCTCAAAATTACAACTGTGACCAACCACCAAGCAAAACTCTTTTTCTTTTTTAAAAATACAGTTGCCTGGTCCTGCATTAGTTTCTAATCCCACTTGGCAAGATTTTAGGCATCATCTTCTAAGCAATTGTGTGTGTGTGTGTGTGTGTGTGTGTGGCAATTTTGAGTATATATGTGTGTATGTTCTATTACTTTCTCTTCTCTCATGTTATGAAGAAGAAACACCTTCCAATTGAGCAATCTAAGTATAAATTGTCCAGTTATAAAACACAAATATATTAAAAATGTTATCTATACATTATTGAATATATTGGTTTTTGAAGTATAAATCATTCCCAGAGCTTCAATTATAAATCCTGTCTTCGTGACAAAAGCCCTAGTAAAAGCAACTCACTTTCTTACTTGCTAAGGTGATAGAGTCTTAAATATCATATACTTGAGTTCTCTATACCTAACTCTTTTAATATCCACCCATGAGTGTTATTCCAGCTACAGAGTCATCTATACTTTGCATTCCACCACTTTCTTATTCTAAGATGTTAAATAAATGTGGATTATGGGCATTTCCAGTTTAGGGATAGAACTAGGTGTTATAAACTTATATTTTAAATTCACTTGTATAAATATCCAAAGGGGAAAAAATGACTGATTATATACCAAGTCTGTGTTTTATTTTATAACAACCAGCTGATATATTTGTCAAAGTTGTTAGACATGATTTTATTCTTATTATTTGTGAGGTTTCTCAGTGACATGTGATACTGACATCATTCACAGCTATAACAATTCTAATGAATATTTAACGCTATGCCACTTTAACTTAAAATCATAATTTTGGGTAAATAATGATGACATTTTTAAGTAATTATGATCCAAAATTGTGAGTTTGAATTTTAAGTTATTTAAATTATTAATTTTGTGGTATCTTTGTTTTAACATTTTAAACTTTTATATTGTGTCTGGCCTGTTTGGGATTATGCATTTAATATTCTGGTTCTCTGTGCTTAACATTCATTTCTTTAGAAAATCTTGTGCAAACAAAAAATCTTTATTCATTTATGAATTCTCTTCCTCGTTTATTTTAATAAATTGAGCAGCTCTGTATATTGGGCTTGTCTAAAAAAAACTTTGCCTATAATTTATTTTTTTATTTTTAAACATGATAAAGCTTTTTAAAAACACATTATATTTTTAGTTGCTGTTCTCTCTCCAGTATGTCTACCTAGATATTCTTAAAATAAGTCTTTATTAGTGTAAATCTTTGGTATATCTGAAATCTGGTAGAAAGATCTTTAAATTCAGGTGTATAATTGTTTTCAGAATTACCTTGATTTTTTTCTAAATCCCTGGTATTCAATATTTACTTTAGAATGAATTTATCAAATTATGTATATTAGATTTGATAAAATTATTGAGATTTGCACTATGTTCAACAAATATTATTAATTTTTCTCAGTCAAGCACATGGTACATCTTTTAAGTGATTGGGCTCTCTTACTGTTGATCATATTTTATAGATTTTTTTTTTAAAAAACTTTATTTATTTGCCTCGGTGTTTGCCTGGAACTGGAACTACAGACAGTTGTTAGCTGCCATGTGGGTGCTGAGAATCGAACCCGGGTCCTGTGGAAGAGCAGAGGGTGCTCTTAACCACTGAGCCATCTCTCCAGCCCCCATATTTTATAGATTTATCATGTATTTGTACTGGTTGTTCAAATCATCTCTAAAAGTTATTTACGTGAATAATGTGTAATTCTTTTTCTAATTATATCAATATTTATAGGGGAAACTGATTTTTTTTCTTTTTGTTTTCTTAAGACTCTATGTAATGTAGCCCTGGCTGTTCTGGAAATCCCTTGAAGTCATGGAGATCTGTCTGTTTATGCTTTCTGAGGGCTGAGATTAAAGGTGTGCACCACCAACACTCAACCCTGAGAAAATTAAATTTTGTACATGAATTTAATTCTAATGTTTTTAATCATGATATCCCAATAACCAATATTCAATCTTTGTTATGTTCCTCATGAAAGTTTTTCAAATTTTTCTAATAATTTTATTTTATTAGCTTCATTTTTAATGATACCTGTGTTTTTGTGTAAATATATGAGATATCAGAAATGTTGCTTTTAGAATTTATTTTATGATGACAGTATATTTATTTTTTATCTATAAACTTTATAATAAAAATATTTGAGTGAAAATACCATTTTATGTCTTATAATACAGTTTAAGAGCTCAATTACTCAAAGGACATATTCCAATTGCTAGGCCAGCAAAAGGAAGAGTTTGACAGTGTCTTCTTGCTCAATTGTCTAATATTTGCTGCAATGATGGTTCGTCTTTTTCATCATGCACATACCTTGTTTGACCTATAGAATGAATTTTGTCACCTCAATTCTCTTTCTGTTCATGAAATAATATGACCTCAAAGGTATAGAGGTTCTTGTTTAATCATGTTAGGAGAAAACTAAAAGTGAAAGTGTGTTCAGTAAATTGATAAGGCAGGAATGGTAATTTTACTCATGATCTTATTCTCTTTTGTGCATGAAATAGTATAAGAGCAGGATTATAGAGTTAAATAATACAGCATCTTCATTGTTTTGCTTGTCTAGAAATTTATTTTTAAAACCTCCATAGTTATAACATTCAAATAGGGTGAAACTCTTTTGATGTATGTAGTTTAAACATGCGTACAATCCTAAAATAGGCATAAGATCAAAAGTCTAAGCAAAAGATTTTAGCTATAAAATGTATAAAACACCATAAAAGGCAAATTTGTGAAATTTGTGTCACACCCAGAGAAAAGGAAGATTAACTTAGATTATAGTAGGTAAAGATTACATGCTGTTACTATGTCTACTACTAAGTACTAGAGTTCTGAATGAGGTTATCCACTAAAATGAGACTGTTTTAATTTTCACCATAGTAAATCATCAAAATGAAATATTCCAGACCACACTAGTTCACCCAAGAAAGCTAAGATGGGTTGTACTAGAGGATAAATATTCTTAATCAACAGAGAACATATATAGCCTGGGAAGAACCTAATCTTACATGGGATGATGTTCTGTCTTTATGATTTCTATAGTTATGGTATGTGTCTCTAGAGTCCCAAGCATTAGATGCTTAGTTTCATTGTATTCTTAGGTATCTAGTGGTACATGTGTCAGATTACTGGAGTCATAACTTCTTCATGGTTACAAACCACAAGCCTTTACTTTTTTTCATTTTTTTTTTATTATGAATAAAGTCATATTTTTTATCCTTGTATATCCTTGTTCAAACTCCCTTCCCCCTCCGACCCCTTCCAATCACTCTCTCTTATCCAAATCATTTTATCTCCTCCCCAGCAAGGGCAGGATGTTCCAAGGTCCCTATGTGGCTTAGTTCATCATCCACTCCTGGCTGATCCGCTTTCCTGACCCCAACATCAGGACTGGATCAGGTGTTCTTCTGCAGGGAGTGGTATCCAAGGTGGCAGTCCAAGATGTTTCAGATCCCAAACTGTTCATGGTTTGTGGTTTCCAGCTTGGACATGCTTTGCTTTTTGCCTTAACTTTCTTAATGCTTTACTCATGATATGAGCAGTTTTTTTTTTCCTCTGCATGTTTCCTCAATGCATAGTATACTGTCCAGTGAAGTGCTAAGCAAATCCTGTTCATGTATCACCATACTTAGGAAAAGATACATTTTGTCTCTATATAAAGCAATTATCTCAAGTAACTCATTATTTTTAATTAAAACTGAGAAATACACACAGTGAACATTAGTTTATCCTGCATAACTCTGTGGGGTTTAGAGCCATTGGTGGTTTCCTTGTATTCTTGCATGTCAAACTCTAAGAGAATCAGATGTCTTATAACTGAGTGTAAATGAGGAGTGAATGCAAGCATATTGTCCTGGGCCACTTTCCTGAGTCCTCTAGCCTAACACTGCCATTCATATGCTAACATTGATCCACTTATTTTCTATGTAAATGGAGTTTGATAATGCCTCTACTGCCCTAGCAGCTCACAAAAACATATGGAAGAGTCCTGAGTTATCAGTTAGGAAATGTAATAGTCTTTCAACTCTTTTTCTCCCCTAGTTACCAATGAAAGGTATTCTTACACATTTCAGTTGCATTCTCCAACTCATAAGTTGATGACAATAGCATGAAAATCATTGTCATTGAGAGTTTGATATCTTAGCTTCCTTTGGATAATTATTATAATTCTGTAACTTGTGTAATAGTCCTATATTTCATATATTTAAATTTAAAATTTGTTTGCAAAAAGCTCTTCCTGTTTAGGATCAAGGTTCTTGATGTGTGTTGGCTCTATTCATACAATATGAACTATTATAGTTTAGTAGTATAAAGGTAAATAATATGATAGACAACACTGTACATTTATTGTGTCTCTGTAATACTCAATATAGATAATGCACTACAAACTGGATCTACTTCCATTTGCTACACAGTATCTATTTCCTATTTACCTTAACTGTGACTTTTTCATGTGTTACTGTTTGGGGAATCTCCAAAACATCAGAACTATAACATAGATATGTCTAGTTACCAAGCTATTACTGTCTAAAAATATAATTATATCTATAAATAAAATTTTATTTTTACTGAAATTTTATGAAGACATTTTCTAAGTGTATAAAATCATAGAAACTGACTTTTCTAAAAATCTGTTGAACAACCAGCAATCTAGAATTCAGGAATGGATTAACTATTCAAGTATTTAGTCCAAAACCTGAAGAAAGGAAATGCAAGAATAGTTGAAATATTTTTAACTTTTAATTTTAGTTATTAAAGGGAACCAATAATTGAGGAGTATGAATTTGATGTTAATGAGAAAGGCTACAGTTAATTATATGAGTCTTAGCCTCATTGTGTATAGTAACTATTTTACGCAAAGTCTACAAATCTAAATGGCACATATCTAAATGACTACTCTACTAATGAGGTCTACATTGGTAACTGGATAAATAACTGAGTAATGTAGACCAACAAATTGCTACATATCATTAGATATCATAAGCTGTTATCTTTTGTGTCTTTTTGTCTTTCCATATATATGAGTTATACAGCTTAGGCACTAATAGTATTACTGGATGATGTTCAGTAGGACAGAAATAGCTTTTATAATACAAACAAAAAAGAAATAACCCTCTTACTTGCACAGAATTATTTGATTGAGTTACTTCAAAGCCTTCCTTTAATCATAATGGATGGTGGTGACGTCATACTTAAGATGCATTCTGAGTAAAATCACAAATGTAATGAAGGGAGAAATGAAAACTAATGATACAGGGGTTTACTGGGGGGTGAGAACGTAGGATAATACAGAGGGAAAGGGAGGGAGAAGATGGATAAATATCACTTAGAATGCTTTAAAAAGCCATAGAGAAACATTAGTTTATAAGCTTAATTGACATAAAAGTGAGATAATGCTCTGGTATATTATAAGATTTGTTACTCATATTGGCTTCATAAACACTGATTAGCCATTAGGAAAGCAGGAAGTAGAAGTAGAAAATGAGAATTATGGGAATATGAAAGGAGAGAAGAAAACACTAGCCAGATACAGAGGAAACAAAATGAGAATGCTATACTGAGCAGGTACCAAGCCATGTGGCTAAACATAGATAGAAATTATAGGTTAATTTAAGTGTAAGAGCTAGTCAGTATGTGTCTGATCTACTGGCTCAGCATTTACTATAATATTAGGCCTTTGAATCAATTATCTAGAAGTGGCAGTGGGACTAGCTGGTTGGGATAAAAAAACAAACAAACAAACAAACAAAACTTCAGAATATAAATGTGCTCCAATGCGGTACATGTACATCCATATAAAGCCTCATGAAGTTTCAAAACGGTCTTAGAACACAAAAATAGAGCTCAAAACAGCTTCCTCGTTATGTCCCTCATTGGTCATGATACAGACTGGCATACATATTTGAGCTAAAACATAGCAGGTTCCCACATTCTCACAGAAGCCTTGGTATAAGCACATGCTATATATGACCAATTTAAGATTTATGTTCATAAAAACTAAAATAGGAGTAGGCAGTTTGTAGAGCCTCTTGCAGTACAATCAGAGTTTATTATTTCTGGCATATTCACTATCTTCTCAAAGCCCGTTCCATACAGAGGAACATGTTATGAAGCTTTGATATTGGAGGGAGGGACTGAAACTTATCTCAACTGGATAGAACAGACTGAACTGACTCACCTTGGGATTCCTTGCTTTCCCTGGGGAATGAATGGGGGACAAGGGGTGGGTGGTTGAGGGAGAATAAGGAGGAGGGGAGGGAGGGGGAACAGTAGAGGGTATGAATAAAAGTTTTAAATAAAAAGAAGTGCTACTGCCAAACACTTAAATGAGTTTTATGAGCAGAAGTTGGTGGTACTCTACTTGAGGAAAATGTGGAACTTAAATTTTCCCAAAGTTGGCCTGCTAAATATGGCTCCTGCCAGTACCTATGCCATGAATCTAAATTCTCACCTACCAAGGAGCTAGATGGAGCAAGTCACCATAGCAACAAGGCTTTAATACTAGCTATTCCTTTTAGCAGTTTAAAACCTCCTGTAGTCTGGAAAAGATAGAAATAAACACTAAAGACAGATTCAGATTAAAAAGTAATAAATCGTTTATAATTCAAAAGTATACATAGGCTTGGGAGGGAAATCAAGGAGAGAGATAGTCCTTAAAAATGATAAAGAATAATTAAAAAAAAAAGCTAAAGTTGGAAAATACTCAAAGCATCTAGATACTGTATGTCATTGTGTTGTCTTTGCATTGTTTGATTGCTGAGGAGGGTAAAGAGATGCTAGAAGACATTTGATTATAAATGCTGCTGGATTAATTCAACATATATTTTTCACATTCATCTCACAGATTTACTCGTTGACATCAGCAGTTGTGAAATGCTTCTTGTTTTTTTTCTTTTTTATTATGAATAAAGTCTTATTTTTTATCCATGTATCCTCTTGTTCAAACTTCCTTCCCCCACTCGCCCCTCCCAGTCACTCTGCCTTATTCCCATCTCCTTATCTCCTTCCCAGCAAGGGCAGGAGGTCCCAAGGTCCAAAGGTGGCTTAGTTTAGCAGACACTCCAGGCAAATCCATTTTCTTCATCCCAACCTCAAGACTGGGTCAGGTGTTCCTCTGGAGGAAATGGGCTCCAATGAGCTTCAGATCCCACAGTCAAGGTTCTAATCTCAGATTCTTGCTTACAGACAGGCCTCAGGCTTTACTTCAAAATTTAAGTCAAAAGATATGTTAATTTGGAAAAGAAGTTTTCTTTTTGTTTCCACAGAAAGTGGGAGGTCATGGAATCATTCTTTGTGAAAGAAAATAAGGTTTGATTGAAAAAGACCCCCTGAAAAATCTCTGATGGAAATAGATGGCCCAAGTGATTCAATGTTTCAGAGTACCCCTGTTGCAGTTTCCTCTGCATTATTCATCCAAAAAAGCTTCAAGAAGGCTGGTTTAGATTATCCAGCCTCACAGACTACTCCATTCAGAACTTGTCCATTATCCTAAATTTTCTTTGGGTCCCCATAAGATTACCAGTGCCCCAAATCTCCTGGAAGTTGTGTATAGAACTATGCTTACATTCCTCAAAATGGCTAGCAGATGTTTGTCCTTGTTTAGAATGTTGGTTACAAACTGTTATAAATAATGATTAGAATAAAAGCTAAACAAAGCAGATTAGATTTGGAGGTATTTTGTTTGTTTGTGTTTTTAAGAAAAAAAGAAGAAATGTAGGATAATGCTCCTTTACACTGTAAAGATTTGTTCCTGTTATTAGATTAATAAACACTGATTGGCCAATAGGCCAGTAATCAGGTAGTAGGTAGAGGCAGGGTGACCAGATGAAGAGAATTCTGGAATGAGAAAAGGAGAAAATCATATGCCAGCCAGATGCACAGGAAACAAGATGAGAATGCTGTATTGAACCAACCCAGTTGGCTAAACATAGATTAGAATAATGTGCTAATTTAAATGTAAAAGCTAATCAGTAATAAACTATATCAGTCTAAACTATAAATTACTGGCCCAGCATGTACTATAAAATTAAAATTTCAATTATTTTATAATTGGTCAAGGACCAGCCATCTGGGACAAAAAAAACTTCCATCTACACATGAGCTTACTAAAAATACTTATTAATATATATCACATATGTATATACATAATACCAGTAAAATGGAGTTGCTGTACAAGAAATCAAAATGATAATTCTGAAATCCATAGAGTATAACAAAGTAAAATAATTGTGTCAGGCAAAGGGTACTTATCTTTGAGTTATTAATCAGGGATTTTTAAAATAATAGCCCAGTAATATAGGCTAATGATAGTAGCTTTGATAAACCTCAAAACTCTAAGTAAAGACCAATTTTTCTGAGGAGCCACTAACATTAGTCCGAGGATTTGAATCTAATTGAAACTAATTTGAAATTTTCATTTATGAGGATTGATGTGATATTTTTTATATCATCTAAGATATATAGCTTGGCTGAAAATCACAGAGTTAGCCATAGAGTTCAGGCAGTGGTGGCACATACCTTAAATCCTAGCACTAGAAAGGTTGAAACCGGTATTGCTGGGAAGAGAAAGGATTATAAGGCAGGAGATAGGAGTTTGGCCCTGCTTCCTCTTCCCTCCCTCTTTCCACTGAGGACTCAGAGACACAGTCTGGGGGTTTTCGAAATCAGGATCTTCCCCTTTCAGCCTGAGAATTTGGCAGTGGTAAGAAGTTTCTCTTGTAGCTTGTTCTTCTGCTTCTCTAATCTTTCAGTTTTACTCTAATATCTGGCTCTGGTTTTGTTTTTCGTTTTGTTTGTTTGTTTATAAGGCCAATTAGGATTTGTACAACAAATTGGCTGACAGATTTTCTTTTTTTTATTGTTTTGCGCTCAGGATTTTGAAAAATTCTTTTATTCTCTTCATAAATTACAGGAACTCCCCTCTGACAACAAGAAAAACTTCATTCAATAACTATCCACTAAAAATGTATGTTAATTCATGTCACTAGAAACAATGCACTTTCTAAACACACTACACAAGCTCACAACAAAAGAATCAGTATTCCTATCCATTTATAAAGCCTGCGAACCAAGATGATAACTGGTAAGGCAAGTAATTACCCATGGTGCAATAGTGGCATTTACAACTTGATGTAGCCTACAATTGTCTAATTGGACTCACATAAAAGAGAACATGAACATTTTTTTTTCTATGCCTGGGCTATATCACTCAGTATATTTCCCAGTTTTCTCCATGTACTTGCGAAATTTAAAATTTCATTTTTCTTAAAACTGAGTAATATTGCATTGTGCACATGTATCACATTTCAATATCTTTCAGGATTTCTATATCAGTTAATGCACATTTAAACTGTCTCTACTTTCTAACTACTTCCTAAATATGTGTATTTATATTCATAGACAACCCACTTTTTTTCAAGATGAGTGGAGCTGCTCTTTCTAATGAAATGTAATCAAAGGATTGTTCATGAGTGTGTAAGATTTTTAGATTATGTGACAGCTCAGGGCTTAATCCTAAAAAAAAAAAAGACATAGATATTATCTTTTCTAAAGGTCAAACAACATTGCTGGACAGGAGGTAGAAAAATTGTAAGAGCTAGAAGATAGTGAGAAGGATGGACTATTTCATACATAAACTTGTATTCTACTCTATTAAACAAATATCTCTGAATAAATATTGCTTCATTTTCCTTGAAAGTTTCACTCTTTTCTAAACATTTTAAAACTATCACCTTAATATTAATGCTTTATTTCATGTGGAGTTTTATATTAATGTATGAAATATAAGAAGTCTTACTTTTAAATTTGTACTATGATGACAAAAACAATGTTATTATGACAACTTTTCCTGTCTTATATTTAATTTCTTTCACATATAAACTGTATTTTTTAAAAAAATAGAAAATGAAAATATCTTTAATTATTTTATATCTTAGAATATAATTTAAAATTTATGTTATTTAATAAGATAATTTTCAGTTACTGCTATGTTTTCATCTGTGTAGTTCAAGCAAACATGAAAGTTAATGTAAAAAATTAAACTAGAGTTTAATTTTTCTGTAATTTAACATTGTGCAAATGGGGTCTAAAATGTGGTCCTGGTTTAGCTTAAGCTTGGGGAGCTTACCTCATGTAGAGGTAGAAGAGTCTTAAAGGCAATCTTCAGAAATCTGGAGAAGTTTCTTTAGATTTTCTCTTAGGTAACTGAGCTGGTGGAGGTGCTGATATGAGTCTAAGATACCTAAAAGTATTGGATATATGGGTAGAAAGTAATGCATGACTCATTGTATACAATCAAGTAAGGGAGATATGTTAAATTGTGTCCCTTATGCCAAATGCATGAGTGTGCTTGGTGCCATATGTCTAGAACATCTATCTGGAGATAGAAGCTGAGGGCACATAATGGAGATGAATGTATTTGTTCGCACATTCTGTGGTTCCTAACTGAAGGTGCAGCAGAAAGAGAAAACTAAGGCAGGCACTGAAAACATGGTTCTAGGGCAGGTTATGAGTATGGTTTTAGAGACACTACCTTTAAGTGAAGTCCTCAGATCATGTAAGTAGATGTAGTTACTCTTTTGTCCCCATATAGAGATGGGATCCAAGGTCAGGTCAGATAGGTGAAATTCACAGGGATGCTTTTTGCCCACTTAGACACTTGGTTTTGGCTAAACTTTGCACATACAATAGTTACCTTTTTTGATATCTGAGGTACCAGGATATTCATTCCTAAGACTCTGAGTAAGCTTCTTGTTTTATAATGTAAAATATCAGTGCAATTTACAACATTCCTAGGAAACAAAATCACTGAGCAAACTTCTTATTCTTCTGATTTTTACAATCTTTCCATGTCCTCATCCATAGTGATCCCTGAGCCTTTGAAGTATAAATAGTATTATAGATATATTCATTGTGACTCGTCTCAACAACTTTGAAATTTGATGTCTTCTAGTTTTCTGTTGATCTTCTACTACAAAGAGAAATTTCCTTGGTGCAGGTTAAGGGATAAAATTATATGTAGACATAAAAACAAATATTTAATGCAATTTGAAATTATGTGATCTTGGTTTTAGGTTCTCTTATATAAATCCATGACTTTGCTAGCCTTGGGTAGCTTGATAAGTTTCAGTACCAGGCATAATTTCCTTTTCATTAAGTTCAATAAAAGAGCTGTTGGTGACAGCCATGTTATAAATGCCACGAATGCATATTTAGAGTTATCATACTAGGCTGGGTATTGTTATGGCTCATAGGCAGCAGAAGTAGGTGAAACATAATGACACAGTGCTTCACTTCTGCACTGATGGCCTCTGGCAGGAATGTGGGTGAGGAAAGACTTGTTTACTTTGAGGGGCTGGCAACGGGAGTTTAACTATGCTCCAGTAAGTAAATGAGCAGCATGAATGGGCTTTTTTGTAAATGGGGAGATCATAAGAATGGGTATGAAACTGAGAGAACTGATAACTTAGTTTGATGGGGTGCATGATGTAAAATCGGTGAATAATAAATAAAAATATTATGCCAAAAGATATTATGTTTATAAAATTCCTTTAAAATTGTAATGTGTAATTAATAATACATTAGTTAAGAATAATAATAGTTAAGAATTTATGATAATCAAACTTATAGTCATGTTAAAGAAAAAGTTGCATATTACCTTCTGTCACCTTAA
Organism: Sigmodon hispidus; assembly: GCA_004025045.1. NCBI lineage: Eukaryota > Metazoa > Chordata > Mammalia > Rodentia > Cricetidae > Sigmodon > Sigmodon hispidus. Next base: position 34,124 of record PVIH01006311.1, on the reverse strand, counting down.
AAGCTAATCATCAGATGCTTTCATTTCAGTTCAAGCTCAGAGGCTTCTGATCCCTGAACCATAAATGCATGATGTCTTTAGGAGCAGAGCTGTATTTTTCACTCTTGTGGGCAACCAAAGACAATAGCAATAGTCTGTAATCTTTTAGGGAATCTCTTGGACAATCCTGACCATCAATTCAAAAGAGATTTTCTCATGACTGATATTGAGTGTTTGTTAGATAGTCTTTGGTTCCTGGAGAAAGCATTATATGCTCTGATGAAAAAAATTCATCTTAATATTTATATATAATTATACACTGATTCATGTATTATAGGTATTTTAGGTATGTAGTCATAGGCTTATAATTTTTAAGGTATCTATCAAATATTTTTTTCTTTTTTCTTCTATATTTATCTTCTTTCATCTTCCTAGTTAGAAGTCTTCATTTTTATCATTTTCTCCTTGAGATCAATTGCATACCTATAAATATCCTCCATGGTCTTTTTTTACTTTCCTAGTTTTTGCACTTTCTTCAGTTTGTTTACTCACATCTGACTATTTGGAACAAGGGGCTTCCAAGAGAGAACATAAGATATTTGCTTTTATGGTTTAGGTTACTCCACTTAATTTGATTATTTTCTAGTTTTATCCATTTACCTGAAAATTACAAATTTTCATTTTGTACAGGACTATATTTCATATTGTTATCATTTATTTTCGTTGAAAGAAGGTCTTACTAATATAACTGACTAAACAAAAGCTGAATAAGATCAACAACAATATGCATGATATAGTGGGCAGGAGAAAACCACAAGGTCTCAACTCTATAGAAAGTACTAAAGGCAACTAGGGAATGCAGAGAGTAGAAGAAATAGTCTTCCCCAAGAAGAGGAAGGTAACAACTGATTATCCAGTACCAGATGGTAATCCCTGAGAATACATATACATGTACATTGATACAGACTGAATGGGCTGTGTATATAATGAGAGATAAAGGAAGGGTATGAATTTGGATGGAGAAATGTGGAATGTCTGGGAGGAATTCAGGGGAACAATAATCAGGATATATTGTGTAAAAAATATAAATATAAAATCAAAAATTGTCTTGAAATCAATAGAAATAAAATTAAAATAGAAAAATAAATTGTACATAAAGAAAAGAGAAGCCTCCATCACAAGTCATATAAGGTTATGGGAAATATTCATAGGAAGAAATAGAAGCAGGGAAGTAAAATCCAAGGAAACATCTTTGATAAACATAGCAGAGAACTGAAAGTGAGAAAACAGAGCATTGAACAGCTCATGTCGGTATATAAACCTTCAAACTGAAAGGAAGCATGTCCTATGGAAATTACTTTTTAAAATGTATTTTGTGTGGGTGTGTCTTTGTGTGTACAAAAGCCAAAATGCATGTATCACGATTTGTCTGTTGTAGACTGAGAACAGTCATCAGCATTTGGATCTCTCTTGTTGCCTTGTGTGATCCAGAGATATAAATCAGGTCCTCGGGTCCTCACTACTATCTCTAGCCACTGAACATGGGAGATACTTCAAATTGACAGTTGTATTTAGAACTGGTAATAGTATTATTCTCTGCAAACTTTGGGAAAACTTACATAAAATATCTTATAAGTGTGTATTATTTTTCTTTGTCATTCTTATTTCAGGATTTTATACTAAAGAAATAATAACATTCAAAATAATACAGATGGAAATATTTGCTATAGGCTTGTCATTAAGAGGAAAGCTAAATAAACTTAGAGGACATGTTAGAAGAGGCTGATGCATCAATATGGAATAATTAATCATAGATATTAAAGGAATAATTATGATTTTATGTCACAACTTTAAAGGCAAAATTTCAGTACAAATAAAGAAACATATGAAATGGTATCTAGGTTATGAAGGTGGCTACTTAAAAATCTGTGTATGAGAGAGTATATGAAAAATTAAAATAGGGACAGAATAAGGGCAATTGTTTAATGCCATCATTCTGTGAGAGTTTTTTTTAACATGATGTCTTTTTACAAAGAAAAGAATTAATGAACCATTTTCTATTATTCTATATTACTGAAAGCTTACAAAATATGTGCTGATGAATAGAGTGGGAACCATTAGAATACTGAGCATCATGGACCTAATGTGCATGGGAGAAGAGTATGACCTTCAAGATAAAGAGAGAAAAATAGAAAGAAAACTACTATGTATTAACCAAGTGACTTTGCCAATATCTGCCAGAGAAATGAGACAGGAAACAATCACTGTCCTCCCTGACCTTCTGGGTACCTATGACACTGTATAACTTTGAGGCTTCAAATAAAAATGCAGTCTATTGTACCAGACAGGAAACTTTGCACTTTCATTATGCATATAATATCTAATAGATCTTTTGAAATCATTACCTGTCAAGAGGAGAAAAGAAAGGCAGAGGGAAAACCTTGAAGAATAGAGTTTGTCAAGGGTCATAGTAAATGGCAATATACTTTAATAAGCAATAAGCTGTACATTATTTCTGGGTGGCCTAGACACTCAGTGGAGTGTGGCATTATACTGAATTGCAGAATAGTTTCTTAGTGGCCTAGAATAATCCTCCAGGTTCATATCAGATTTCCTGTAACTAAAAAAAAAAGTCAATACCATGTTATTAGAAAAACATAATTTTGAGTTATCAACTTTAGGGCACATTAAATATATACGGTCTTTACTTTTTTATCTAGATCACCATTCTATATATTATTCATAAAACATATAAGAAAATGTGTGTGTTTTAGGTTCTCAACAGTAAACAGATATAAATAAATCTGACATGCCAATAAGAGAGCAGAATGCATATATCATAAATTGCTAATTTTATTGGTTAACATTAAAAAGAAGAAAAATCTTTTTAGGTAAGTGATTTTACCTTTGCATACTTATAAAACATCAACTATTCTTATATGTAAGCATATGAAATGACTTATAATCATTTAGTATTGGTCTAAATATTATATACTTCACTGCCTAGGGATAGACTCACTGTGTAAGAGGAATGAGCAAGATCAAAGTGGCCTACGTCTTAGCTTGCATGAGTATAAAAGTGCTTTTACTGTCTCAAAGTACCTTACTTCTAATTTTCCCATTGTAGCATAAGAAAATAGTGTCAAAACTTAAAGAAATCTTTAAGGATTCTACCAAGTCAAGCCTACGTTTCTATTTGAAACCAAGAATAATTTCTGCCTGTTCTTCTTAACTAGACACACAAGAAGAAGCAAGGACATCACTTTGTTACCTATTATAACAAAATAATTTGGCAGCATAATAAAGTTGTGTGTTTGACAGTTATAATGCTATATACTAGAGGATGATATATACTCCATATCTTTCATATGCTCCAAGTCCATAAATGACTTTAATGTGAAGCTGCTCGAATAAAACATAGACAGCATAATACAAGTATACATCTTGGAAAGGGCTTTCTGAATAGGAAACCACTTTTTCAGGAATGAAAATTGGTCTTGAGGGATGTTAAACATAAAAAAACTTCTGAATAACAGGGGAACAAACAAATGAAGAGGAAACTCTGAGTGTGGGAGATTTTTTCTAGATGTATACTTGAAAGATGATTAATTACCAGAATCAAAGAACTAAAAACAAAACAAAAAAACCCAAAGTTTAAAAAACAACCCACTTCAAAATAGTCCATTGGTTTCAACAGTGACTTCTCAAAGTAAGAACCAAAAACAAATAGAAGTATCTCAAAAAGTGTTCATTCTCCTTACCAATTGAGTGATATAAATTCAAACAACTTTGAGATTTCTTCCTACCCAGTCAAAATGGCTGAGTTCAACAAAAGAACTAACAATGCTGGTAAGGATGTGATATAAAGGGAACACTTAATCACTGTCAGTGGCCATGCAAACCAGTCCAATCACTCTGAAATTTGTGATGATATATTGTATATTTAACAAAAATAATATCAGAGGACAGAGCCAAGCCATGAATGTCAGGGAGTGATGACCCATACCTTTAATCCCATCACTTGGGAGGCAGAGATTTATCTAGATGTACTAGTTCAAGGCCTAACAGAGGGCAGCCAGCCGGGTGTTGGTGGCACACACCTTTAATCCTAGCACTAAGAAAGTTGAACCAGGAAATGAGATAGCTGGGCAGAAAGAGAGGAAGGAAGGCACTTCCTTTTTATACTGAGAACAGAGAGGCTTGAAGTCAAGATTTTGGAGACAGGCCTGAGGATATGGCTGGGTTGGAAGTAGCTATGGTTTGTTTCTCTGGCTCTCTGGTATTTCAGCTTTTCCCCAATATCTGGATCCAGGTATATATTATAACACTAAAAAGAATTTATGACACAAAATTACTGTGAATGATTATAAAATTTTATAAGTACATAAAGGAGAAAAGTAATCAATAGTCTTATTTACTTTAATGTGATCAAGGCTTATCAACTATTACAATGACTAGTATGACCAAATATTCTTTTTTTTTATTAAAACTTTATTTATTTGTTTATTTGCCTTGGTGTTTGCCTGGAACTGGAACTACAGACAGTTGTTAGCTGCCATGTGGGTGCTGGGAATCGAACCCGGGTCCTCTGGAAGAGCAGAGGATGCTCTTAACCGCTGAGCCATCTCTCCAGCCCCATGACCAAATATTCTTAAATGTGCAATTGTGACATTCATATTTGGCTGAAAAAAGCAGCTGTCTAATTCAACTCAAAGTCTCTTTAACAGGAGGGAAATTATGTCCAATAGGTAAACCTAGCCAACAGCAAATGCCTAATAAGGCCTACCACCTAAGAATCTACCACCAACACTTTCTCAAAACACAACGGTCCTAAGTATACTCTAAGCACTTTTATCTTATACCCGTAAATGTCAACTACAACAGTTCAACAAATAAACTTAAACCAACCAACCAAAAATAAGATCATTGCAGTGAGTCAAAATGCAAAGAAGATCTGACTATGAGGTGTCCAGCACTAATTAATACATGTGTAACACAAATCCTGCATTCAAGATTTATAAAGCATTGCAGAAGAAAGGACAAAGAGTGTAAGAAGCAGAGCACCAGGAAGTCTGTGTTGCATGAATCTTGGTGGCAATGAAAGAAACACAGAGCCAGATATGGGGGAAAGGCTGAAATATTAGAGAGAGGAAACACCACATTCAAATCTTACCCAAGTATCATCCAGGTTTCTCAGTTTCACTCCTGGTTGCTTCTAATTGCTGCTGTTTTCTCAAGCCTGCCTTAAATACCCTCTTCATCCAGCTGTATGCTATTCAAGTGTGAGCTACTCTATTTGGTAGTCAGCCCTGAACTCACAGAAACACAGAAAGATCTCTGTCTCTGGAGTTATGGGATTAGAGGCATAGGTCACCACTCCGGGCTTTCCCTATGCTGGAACTAAAAATGTGTGGCATTGAAGCCCACATGTTTGGCCTTCTATTCACAGAGATCCAGAATTCCTGGAGCTACATGAGTTACCACTGCTGTGTTATCCTGAAACATATTTAAGAAATAATTATGCTGGAAGGTATTTAAGGAGGTGTGGTATTCTGTAGAAGTGACAAGCCAGGCTGAGGACTCTCGAAGATAGCTTTTGCCCTGAGAAGTTGGCTGAGTGAGAATTGATGTGGTCTGTTTCCTCTTTCTGATATTCTAGCATGATTGTATTAAATATAAAATATGTCACCACACATGTATCCACACAGAATGATCAAATATCCCAAAACAAAGAGGCAATTATTTTGGAAGGGATAGTCATAAAATGGATTAAGAGAGAATTGGGAAAATAGATATATTTTAATTAAATTAAAAAATGTACAACCTATGATTCCAAGTATTCTTATAGTGAGAAAAGTTCTAAGCCTCATTATGTCTCATATGTAAAATTCTTATTTTCAAGTCAAAAACAAACTTTAAGAAAGCTGGTTTTACTTAGGTAAAGGAGATATTAACAAGTATTGAATTTAAATAATGATTTTAGATAGTATAAAAATGGTGCTAATGGTTATCTTCAAGTCTGGTATATGACAGAATACATATATTGTATATTTTTCAGCATTATTTTATTCTAAAGGTAAAAAATATTCTGATTATAGGTTTGCCTTTCTTGCATATAATACTTCTACCAAAACTACCATCTATGAACTTATAAAATGCTTTATCATCCACCATTGTATTCCACAAATTATTGCTCTGACCAGGGAACTCACATTATAAACAGAGAAATGTTGCAGTTGGCCCATGAGCATAGAATCCACTGATCTTATCATGTTCCCCACTATCCTAAGCAGCTGGTCTGAGAAAAGCTAATACCAATACTCCTCAAACTGTTTCACACAATAGGAAGGAATATTGCCAAACTGTTTTTATGAGGCCAGAATAACCCTGATATCCAAGCTACTCAAAGACACAACAAAGAAAGAAAATTAGGGACCAATTTCCCTCATGAATATTGATGTAAAAATTCTTAACAAAATTCTGAAAAACCATATACAACAGCATATAAAAATATCATCCACCACGATTAAGTAGGCTTCATATCAGAAATGCAGGGATAGTTCAGCATATGGAAAACTGTAAATGTCATCCATCACATAAACAAACAGAAGGGAAAAAAACCTCATTATTATATCTTTAGAAGCTGAAAAAGCCTTTGACAAAAATCCTACACTCTTTTATGATAAAAGTCCTGGAGGATCAGGAATAGAGAAAAATATCTATTTATATAAAATATTTTTATATTTACAATAAAGAAGATTTACAAGAAGCTGACAGCCAACACCAAACTAAATGGAGAAAAACTCAAAGCAATCCCACTAAAATCAAGGCTGTCCTCTCTTCTCTTATCTATTCAATATATTCTCGAAGTTTTAGCTAAACCAATAAGACAACACAAGGAGATTAAGGGGATACAAATTGGAAAAATAAAAGTGAGACTATCTCTATTTGCAGATGATATGATTGTATACATAAGTGATCCACAAAATTCTACTGGGAGAATTCTACAACTGATAAACACCTTCAGTAAGGTAGCAGGATACAAGATTAACTCAAACAAACCAATAGCCCTCCTCTACACTAAAGATAAAAGGGCTGAAACAGAAAAATAAGGGAAAAAAAGAAATAAGGGAAATATCACCCTTTATAACAGCTGCAAATAACATTAAATACCTTGGAGGAACTCTAACCAACTAAGTAACAGATCTATTTGATAAAAACTGCAAATTGCTGGAGAAAGAAATTAAAGAAGACATAAGAAAATGGAAAGATCTCCCACATTCCTAGATCAGAAAGATCAATATAGTAAAATGGCAGTCCTACCACAAGCAATCTACAGATTCTTTGCAATTCCCATCAAAATATCAACACAATTTTTTATAGACTTAGAAAGAAAATACTCAATTTCGTTTGGAATAACAGGAAAGCCAGGATTGCCAAAACAATTTTGCTCAACAAAAGAACCTCAGGAGGCATCACCATCCCGGACTTCAAATTATACTATCGAGCTACAGTACTAAAAACAGCCTGGTACTGGCATAAAACAGACTTGTGGATCAATGGAATCTAATTGAAGATTCTGACATTAACCCAAAAATCTATGAACACCTAATATTTGACAAAGAGGCCCAAAATATTCAATAGAAAAATAGATAGCATCTTTAACAAATGATGTTGTCATAGCTGAGTGGTAGTGTGTAGAAAAATGCAAATAGATCCAAGCCTATCACACTGCACAAAACTCAAATCCAAGTGGATCAAAAACCTCAACATAAACCCAGCCACACTGAACATGACAGAAAAGAAAGTGAGAAATAGCCTCCAATGCATTGGCATAGGTGACCACCTCCTAAATATACCACCTAAATATATCTCCTAAATATATGACAGACACTAAGAACAAAAAATCAATAAGTGGGACTCCTGAAACTGAGAAGCTTCTGTAAAGCCAAGGACACACTCAAAAAGACAAAAAGACAGCCTACAGAATGGGAAAGCTTTTGACCAATTCTACATGTGACAGAGGACTGATCTCTAAAATATATACAGAACTCAAGAAACTAGAGCCCAAAGCACTAAATAACCTAATTCAAAAATGATGTTCACAATTAAAAAGTGAATTCTCAATAGAATTACAAATAGCTGAAAAGCACTTGAAAAAGTTTTCAACATCTTTAGCAATCAAAGAAATGCAAGTCAAAACATCTTTGAGATACCACTTGACACCTGTCAGATTGGCTAAGATAAAAGACACAGATGACAGACTATGCAGAGCAACGGGAACACAAATACTCCTCCGTTGTTGGTGGGAGTGTCATTTTGTTCAGCAACTCTGGAATGCAGTATGGCGATTTCTCAGAAAACTGAGAATCAATCTCCCCAAAGACTCAGCAATATCACTTTTGGGCATATACCCTAAAGATACACATTCACACCCCAAAAGCATTAGCTAAACTATGTTCATAGCAGCATCATTCATAATTGCAAGAACCTGGAAATAAAACCTAGATGCCCCTCACCTTAAGAATGGGTTAACAAACTGTGGTACATCTACACAATGGAATACTACTCAGCAGTAAGAAAAAAATGTTATCCTAAAATTCTCAGGCAAATGGATAGATTTGGAGAATTTTCTGCTGAGTGAGATATCACAAAACCGGTAAGATAAGCAGAGGATGTACTTACTCATTAGTGGACTTTAAACAAACAAACCAAGAAAAGCAAAGCACAATCAAGTTGTAAACCACAACTACTGAACAACTTGGATCTGAAGCATCTTGGAGTGGCATCTTGGTGCCCATTCCCTCCAGAGAAACACCTGACCCAGTGTTAATTTTGGGATGAAGAATTCAGACTTGCCTCTAGTAGATGCTGATCTAAGCCACCTTGAGACCTTGGGAACTCCTGCCCTTACTGAAGAGGAGATGAGGTGATGGGGAGAAGAAAGAGTGACTGGGAGGGTCAGGAGAGGGAAGAGAGTTTAAACAAGGGGATACATGGATTAAAAAATAAGATTTTTACTTAAAAAAAAAAGATAGATGGAATGGCCTTTTGAAGACAAAGCTACAACATCAATTAGGTGTAATTAGACTGGAGTCTAGGGAGGGGTTTTCCAGAAAGTAGTTTATTCTTTGAATCAACATCCAAGACATAGTATAGATTCTCTCCTATCTATGATCCAAAGTAAAGGGGATATATCCATTCACTGTCATCTCTAGTTACTATCTAGGAATTTTTTGTTGTTGTTGTTCCTGGACTTATGACTTTAAGTTCTGATGGATTTGAGGTTTTGATTTCAGAGAGATAGAATTCCTGCAGAAGGCAGTACTACACAGTCTTGGGAGCTCAGACTACCTCTGACCACTGTGCAATTCTGATGTCCTTAACCCAACATGCTAAATACAGGAACAATCCTGTTAGAAGGAGTGATTAATCTGAATTATCATGGGGAAATTGTTTTGCTTCTCCAAAATGGAGGTTAGAAAGATTATGTCTGGTGTGTACAAGATACTTTAGGGTATCTCTTGCTGCTATCATATCCTATGATTAAAGTCAAGATGAAACTGTAATAGCCTAATACAGGCAAAATGACAGGCAGCAAAGAGCCTTCAGGAATAAAGGTACCAGTCACTCCTCTAAAAACAAAACAAATAAACAAACAAAAACCAAGACCTAGTGAAGGAATTGTTGCCAGTAATGCATACAGAATGGGTAAGAGAGGAAGCCCCACTGAGAACCACCAATTGCTGTATTCTACCCAGAGAACACTCAGGAATGAATACTGTCATTACAGAGTGATAAAAATCAGAATTGTTCAGTTGGAGAAGTTCTTCTATAAAATTTGTACCTTTTAACTTTTAAGCTTTTCATAAATGTGTGTGTGTGTGTGTGTGTGTGTGTGTGTGTGTCTTGAAGAAAATGATACAATCACAAAAAAGTGATTAATAAAATATTTATAGAAGAGGTTGTACATGTCCGTAGGCTCAGAGGTACAGAAGGGTGGAGTCCTCTCTCCCCTAAGGAAATGGGAAGACTTGGTCCTGTTTTTAAGGAGAGCAAGATTCATGACTGAGCCACTACATTGAAGCATGCCCAGATCCAGCTACTATGGAGTGTTCTGGGCTAGGAAAATAAAATGATGTAAGGAAAAGAATTTCTCAAACCCAGATTCTATGATCTAAGTCCTCATTTCCACATACTGAAACACCTTATATTGCAAGTACTTTGTGTTTTTCATTTTCTTTTGGCAACCAACACAATTTATACATATAATATTCTGCATTAAATTCTTTCAAGACAAGCAATATAATGGATAAGGACTATATTCCAATAATGATTGCAATGGCATTAACACTTTCTAAAATAAAGTTTCACAGCTATGAACTTGAATGATTAAATTTTACAAATAGATTTTACCACAAAGTTATAATTGGAGGGGACATTCTAGTTTTTACTCTAATATTTATAAGTAGCCATATAACCTTAAAAATTGTATAAAGTCTTAAACAAATAATTTGTTTGGTAAACATGTCTATGGCTCATTCCAAATGTTAAGTATTAAACATAATTTTATTGTTTTTTATGTAATTTTATTTTTATAAATATGTTTATATATACTTTAGTATAAACACAATGTAGATTATATATTAATGACTTAAATCTTTTTTGAGGTGAATCTATAAACTCTGAAGTTTCTGATAAGAAAGAAACAATAAAAATTTTGCTTAAACAATTTTTTTATAAATAAAGACTCATTTTTTATCCATGTATCCCCTGCTTAAAATTCCCTTCCCCTTCCTACCCCTCCCATACACTCTCTCTTCTCCCCATTTTCTTATCTTCTTCCCAGCAAGAGCAGGAGGTCCCAAGGTCCCAAGGTAGCTTAGTTCAGCATCTACTCCAGGCAAATACACTTTCCTCATCCCAACATCAAGACTGGATCAGGTATACCTCTGGAGGGAATGGCTTCCAAGGTGCCGGTCCAGTCTCTCCTGGAAGCATGGGTTTGAATCCCACTTCTGACAACTCAAAAATTTGGGCTGGAGGGATAGCTCAGCCATTAAAGTCTTGGCTCACAACCATAAATACAAGAGTTTAAGCAATTCTTAACCTCAATAGTGCAGGAAAAATTAGAGCTAAAAACAATGGCACAATATATGTTACAAATGGAATGGCAGTTGTATCCTCAGTTTTAGTCATTTTGTAACCTTGAATATATTTAAACTTTCCGAGTATTATTTCTCTTCTCTATGTGTAATCTGTAAGTCTTTCAGAGTACTGTATCACACCTTTAACTACTTTTCAGTTGTCTGTATTGGCAGACACAGAAGACCAAGGTGGAGACAATCTTTTTGCATATGGATGATAACATATTGGTTATTTTTTTTGGTATTTTTTCTGTTTTGCTTTATTTATGCAGTACTGAATGTTGAACCTGAGGTGTCATATTTGGCGAGTAATTCTCATGCCAATCATTTGCACAATCAGCTTTGAAAGTTTTAGAAACAAAATTATGAGTAAATCATATATCAGAAAATCATGGTGTATCTTATCTGCACAATATCAAGAACAACCATAAGTAGTCTTAACTGTGAGATTCTGATTTGGTAGCTGTATAGAATGCACTACATAGTCGTGGCATTTTAAGTCATTTTCTTCTGTTACAATCAATAACTCTTATTTGTTGATTGGCAGTTAAGAGTTATAAACAAACAATATATTTACACACATTTTTTATTAAATTAATTTTTGAAGGCCAAGTGTCATGCCTGTTAAATTATACAAACTATTAATAATTTAAGAGAAATTTTGTGAAGAAAAATATCTATTCCTATTACAGTCCCTGGTTATTTCGTTTTTATCTCAAATATATAAAATATAAACTTGTTAAACTATACATGTTTATGTCATAAATTAATTGCAAATTAAGATTACAAACCCAAGTAAATATAGAAGAATCATGACTTGTGAAAAAAGTTTCAAAAATGCTTCTTCTGACTCCAATAATGTTCTACACTGGGTTTTCTTTCATGTTTATATATTTGACAATTTTCTGATCATTGGTTGCTTACATCCTTCATTTTTTTGACCACAAAACTCATTGATTGCCATGACTTTTCTTACATCACCTACATTTAGTGCAGGAAGCAAGATTCACCTCAGTTCTGGCTTGATTTCAGCCTCCCCTGAGCATCTCCAGCCGGACTGCCCACCTGCACACATATTTAGCACCTATTAGAAGGCAAGATCATTCTCTCTGCACAATCCCTTGACTCAGTGAGCAACAAAATAAAAATTCTTTTATCCAACTTCATATCGAAAGGGAAAAGGTGAAATCAATGGAACAATAAAAACTGCAATCTTTTTTTGTCACATTTTATGACCTCATCACCAACAGACTCCACAAGGTCATCACTTCTTGTATTAGTCTGTTAACGGTCTGGGCACAATCATTGCTACCTCTTGAACTGCTTTTTTCCCCCCTGCAATATTGCTTTTTGTTTGTTTGTTTTATTGGATGTTGCTATTGCTCCTCCATTTTTGTGAAAATGAGCCTCAAAGAATGCTATTGTAGAAAGCAATAAATCCATGCAAGGAGACATACAGTTCTTGGGTGAATCATTCCTAATATTTTCTGTTACCCAGGCACAGAAATTTTTAAAATTATCAGTTTACCTGAACATTTAATATACAGCTAATCACTATTTGTTTCCACTTTTTTGAGCTGCATGTGGTGATATGCTACATATTTAATAAGACCTGAAATATCAAGAGATCAACACACAGTCAAAAACTAGGCAGACATAGCTAAGGAATTTCTTGATCTTTGAATATAAGGCCAAAGAGTTGGGCTTCAATGGCACATGCCTTTAATTCCAGCACAGGGTAAACCAAGAGTGGTAACCTGCGTCCTTAATCCCATAACTCCAGAAACAGAGAACTTTCTGTGTTTCTGCAAGTTTAAGGCTGACTACCAATTAGAGTAGTTTTCACCTTTAATCCTAACCTAGATGGGATACAGCTGGTGAGAAGAGCATTTAAAACAGTATAGGAAAACAGCAGAGAGAGAAATGACCAGGAGCAATGCTGTGGAAGTTGGAAGACAGCTGGGTAAGATTTGACTGTGGTGTTTCCTTTTTCTGGTATTTCAGCCTTTCCCCGATATTTGGTTCAGAGTCTCTTTCAGTACAATCAGAATTCATGCTACAGCTGTAGATGAAAATTGTTATATTTTTAAAATGTCATCTAACCAGAAAAAATTCAGTAATAAAATGTTTTGAGCACCACCATAAATGATTCATCAATTTTACTAACATTTGTTTGGTTATTTGATTTCTCTGGTCTCTTAATCTTAGAAGATGTGTGTGTGTGTGTGTGTGTGTGTGTGTGTGTGCCTCTTATAGTATGTATATGCATTGACTTACTATTTCACTTAGCTTGCTATTTTATAAATTTCTTTTAGAGAAATTGGGGAAGTTAAATGGAAACCTTAAGAACTCACAAGTATATACTATTTTGTACATATTATCATTTGTCTGTTTAGTTTTGCTTCATGCCACAGGATTTTATGATTCTTTAAGTCTACTTACTATCTCTGATAATAGCAATTTTGAGTTTTTGGTGTTCAGAACATCTACATACTCCACCTGCTAACACAAAGTTTTTTTGTATCTTGACATACAGAATCTTGTATTCTCAGTTTCTTTATTTGATGTTTAGCCACCCTCGATCACTTCTAGTTCTAGATGCCATTTGAATACCTGCCTGTCCTCCTTGCCACTTTTAGGGACTTTTTGTGCAATACCATTTCATATATCTGCCATTTGAAGTTATTGGCAACCAACTTATATCTGTATGCCTGATCACATGTGATCATAGTTTAGCCAACTCTTTTACTTTTCAGTTTCGATGTTGATAATAAAACCCTGATAATTTCACTTTTTCAACTCATTCTGAATTTAGGAAACACTTCAGAGAACATGCAAATTATGCCTTTCTTTCAAAGTTTTTTCTCCTAATATGAAAATAAACTCAATTCTTTCTTGCTGTTGTTGTCTGAATTTAAAAGCACCTATGTCAAAAGATTGGTTTCTATGCTAAGTCTATTTGTAATGGGAATAGCCATCATGAGGTGTGTCCTTAAAGATCTACATTCTCAGCACTGTCCTCTTGTCTTCCTTCCTTTGTATACCTTTTCCTCCTCTCCCTTTTTTCCCTCCCCTCTCCTCCCTTCCCTCTCATTCCCTCCCTCCCCTTCTCTTCTATAATTTCTCTTCTTTTTTTCTTTCCCTTTGTCCCCCTTACCTTTCTTTCTATACATTCCTTTCTCTCTCTTCCCTGATATTAATTGTGACTATTTTATCACATGGCTTCCTGTTACTCTACAACTCCTGAATTTAATAAAAAAGTTTAAGGAAATATTCTTTTTATTAATTAATTTGCTTGAGATATATCACATCAATAATTCTGTTTAGTATACTCCACTTTAATGCCCTATAAATCATTACTAGATCAGCCTTGAACATGGATGAGCATGTACCTCTTGTGTAAGAAAAGTAGTCCTTGAGTATGTACCCATATTTCTAGTGGTTGGAGGAAGAAGTACATTAATATCCATCTTGGTTGTATCCATTTGCATCCCAGGCAAAAGTCTGCGAGGATTCTGCATTCCCCACAGTCTCACAATTACCTTTCATCTGTTTTCTTAATCAGAGACAAGACATTCTGATTCAGGGACTGAAATATGAAATTTCTATAAGAAAGTGTAAAGGGTACAATTCAGGATTGTTCAGTGAAACAATTTCTAAATAAATTCTAGTGACTCAGGAAATAAGACTAACAAAAAAGTGGTACCTCATAAAATTAAAATAAAATATTTTTAAAGAAAATTTTAAATTGAATAAGCATCCTCCAGAATGGTGAAAAAATACTTTGCCAGTTGTAAATCTGACAGAGATATAATATATACAACATACAAGGAACTGAGAAAACTAAGCAGAAAGAAAGGCAAACAACCCAATTAAAAAGTGGTCTATATAACTGAAGAATTTCAAAAGAAAAACAATAGAAAAAGTTAAAGAAATATTTTTAAAGTATTCACCATTCTTATACATTAAGAAATGAAAATTAAGACTACTTTGTGGTTTTATTTAATATATTATTTTGAAAATGCAGACCCAAGCTTCCAGGGAAAGACATACTCTGGTTCTGCAGTTTCACTTCAATCATGCATGCTAAGAATAAGAGATAATTATTTTCTGTTGTCCACCACACAGCAATATGGCATTCTGAAATAAATTATGATATATATGTTTACTTCAAAACCTGGGGCATGATATATCCTATACATGTCCCAAAATTTAATCTCTTTTGGGTAGTAGATTTAAAAATTATAGCTTTCTAATGAACAAACACTTGATCATCAAATAATCATTTTACTGAGAATTAAATTTTTAAAGAAAAATAAAGTAATACAGTTATTAGCATATACGTTTAATGTGATATAAAAACCTCATAGACAATGAAAATTTTCAAAAATAGTAATGGACTGGTTATTCAAGAAAGACATAGCCAGGCACACAGTGTCACATTCCTATAATTCGAGTAATAAACAAAATGAAATAAAACTAAAGTTATTGCAAATTCTCTACCTGAGGTAGAAAGAGTTCTCAAAATTAAAATGAAATAATGTAGCATAAAAAAATCAAATAAGCATTTTAGACTTATAACAATTAAAAGTATATAATCAATTTTCATAAAGAGAATAATTATCTACTTTTTGTGTTGTAGTTTCTTTTCCTCTTCTTGTGAGAAAATACACAGATAAAATCAAATGAAAAATTTTAGTCTTAGATTAAAGTATAATCCACTGTGTTGGGGGAAATCAAGGAAGTGAGATCATGAAGCAGCTTCTAAAAATATCCCTAGGGGTGAACTTACAAATCATAGACATGTGGTTTCCCGGACCAGGTCCTCTCTGCAGAGTGTGCACCCAAGCACTCTGTAGCAGACTGAGGTAAGCTCTGATTGCCACAGTCCCCCAGCTGCTGCTGAGGAAATTTGCACAGCTACACACCTCCAACTGAGCAATAACCATGAAGGACAGACCCAGACCCTGCCCAGAGCTGAGGAGGGGTCAGCAGGCCCAAGCGCCTGTAAACCTTCCAGGGAGAGTAGAGCTCCCATTGATTCCAGTTCTGGTTCCAGGACCAGGTCCTCTCTGCAGAGCCTGCACCCATGCACTCTGTAGCAGATGGAGGTAAGCTCTGACTGCCACAGTCTCCCCAGCTGCTGCTGAGGAAATTTGCATGGCCACCATCCTGCCCCCAATTGGTCAAACAGAGAAAGATTGAAGACTTGAAATTCAGTCCCCTGCCAGAGCAGAGGTAGAGATTGAGCAGACCTTTTCCTAAGATGTGACAGGAGGCACACAAGCCTGAGTACCACAACTGACCAGGAGCCACCTAATTGTGAACCACTGAAGCCACAGGCAGATGCTAGTGCAAAAATTTACATAATAATATAAAGAACAACAAGGTAACTCTGGAAGAAAGTGGCAATCCTACAAATACAAGTCTTGAACTGAGCAATGAAGAGGAAACAGAAGGAAGCAACACCAAAAATGCCTTTATGATGATCATTGAAGCTCTCAAAGAAGATATGAAATATAGCCTTAAAGAAATAGAAGAAAATACAAACAAAAAATTGGAAGAGATGAATAAATCTATGAAAGAAACATGCCAGGAGCTAAAAGCTGAAATAGAAGCAATAAAAAAGGCACAAAATGAGGCAAAGATGGAAATAGAAAATTCTGGAGAAAAAAGCTGGAATCACAGATACAAGCATAACAAACAGAGTTCAAGAGATGGAAGATAGAATCTCTGAAGTGGAAGACTCGGTAGCTCAAATAGATATATCAGTCAAAGAAAATAGTAAAACTAAAAAAGCCATAACTCTAAATGTTCAGGAAATCTGGGACACCATAAAAAGACCTAATCTGAGAATAATAGGAATAGAAGAAGAGAAGAATACCAGCTCAAAGGCACAGATAATGTTTTCAATAAAATCATAGAAGAAAACTTCCCTAACCTGAAGAAGGAAATGCCTATAAAGATAAAAAAGCTTACAGAAGACAAAATAGATATGACCTCCAAAAAAAGTCAGCATGCCACATTATAATCAAGCCACAAAATATACAGAACAAAGAAAATATTTTAAGAGATGCAAAAGAAAAGGGCCAACTTACATATAAAGGCAGACCCATTAGAATAACACCTGACTTTTCAATGGAAACTATGAAAGCTAGAAGGGCTTGGTCAGAAGTTATACAGACACTAAAACAGCATGGCTGCCAAACTAGAATACTATACCCTGCAAAATTATCAATCACCATAAATGGAGTAAACAAGATATTTCATGACAAAGTCAGACTGAAAGAATATCTATTTATCAATCCAGCACTACAGAGAGTATTAGAGGGAAAACTCCAATCTAAGAACCCCAGATACACACATGAAACCACAAACAATCAATAATTCCACATAAGAATACCCTAGAGAAAGGAAATACAAACAAGTTACCACCAAAAATGACAGGAAATATCAATCAATGGTCACTAATTTCCCTTAATATCAATGGACTCAACTCTCCTATAAAACTTCACACACTAACAAGATGGATACAACAACAGAAGCCATCCTTCTGTTGCCTACAAGAAACACACCTGAACTGCAAGGACAGACACAGGGTTAAATAAAGGCCTGGGAAAAGATTTTCCAGTCAAATGGTCCTAAGAAACAAGTGGGGGTTGCAATCCCAATATCTAACAAAGTAGACTTTAAGCTAAAAGGAATTAAAAGGGACCAAGATGGTCACTACTTATTCATCACAGGAAAAATTGGTCAAGAGGAGATTTGAATCCTGAATATTTATGCCCCTAATATAAGGGCACCTACTTATGTAAAAGAAGCACTACTAAAGCTCAAATCCTACATCAATTTTTACACCCTAATAGTGGAAGACTTCAAAATCCCACTTTCAACCCTGGATAGGTCAACCAGACAGAGACTCAACAGAGAAATAAGGAGTCTAAAAGAGGTTATGATGCAAATGGATTTAATAGATTTCTACAGAAGCTTCCACCCAAATGCAAAGAAATATACATACTTCTCAGCTCCTCATGGAACTTTCTCCGAAACTGACCACATAATTGGTCATAAAGCAAATATCAACAGATACAAAAAAATGGAAATAATCCCTTCCTTGTAACATATCAGACCACTAGGGCCTAAAGTTAGAGTTCAACAACATCAAAAATCAAAGAAAGCCTACCAACTCATGGAAACTAAACATCACTCAGCTGAATCATCTCTGGGTCAAGGAAGAAATTAAGAGAGAAATCAAAGTCTTCCTAGAATTAAATGAAAATGCATCCACAATGTATCCAAAATTGTGGGACACAATGAAAGAAGTCTTAAGAGGAAAATTCATAGCGCTAGATGCCTACATGTAAAATATAGAGAAATCCCTCACTAGAGACCTAGCAGCTCATCGGAAAGCCTTAGAACAATTAGAATCAAACTCACCTTGAAGGAGTAGACAGCAGGAAATAATCAAACTTAGAGATGAAATCAATACAATTGAAACAAAAAGAACAATACAAAGAATCAATGAATCCAAGAGTTGGTTCTTTGAGAAAGTCAAGAAGATAGATAAGCCCTTAGCCAAACTAATGAAAAAAACAGAGAGAGAGTGTTTAAATTAACAAAATCAGAAATGAAAGGGGGAAAATAACAACAGACCCCCAGGAAATACAGAGAATCATTAGATCATATTTTGAAAATCTGTATTCCACAAAAATGAAAACCCTAGAAGAACTGGACAGCTTTCTGGACAGGAACCACCAACCAAAATTAAATGAAGTTCAGATTAATTACCTAAACAGGCCTATAACCATTAAGGAAATTGAAGCTGTCATTAAAACACTCCCCAAAAATAAAAGCCCTGGTCCAGATGGTTTCAGTGCTGAATTCTACCAGACATTCAAAGAATTACTACTGTAACTATTCAAACTATTTCACACTGTAGAAACTGAAGGAATATGCCAAATTCCTTTCATGAGGCCGCAGTTAACCTAATTCCCAAGCCACGAAAAGACACAACAAAGAAGGAGAATTACAGACCAATTTCCCTCATGAATATTGATGTGAAAATTCTCAATAAAATTTTGGCAAACCAGATACAACAATGCATAAAAAAATATCATCCACCACGATCAAGTAGACTTCATCTCAGAAATGCAGGGCTTGTATAACATAAGAAAAACTGTAAATGTTATCCATCATATAAACAAACTAAAGGAATAAAACCACATGATCATATCCTTAGATGCTGAAAAATCCTTTGACAAAATCCAACACTCCTTTATAATTAAAGCCTGGGAGAGTTCAGGAATACAGGGAGAATACCTAAATATAATAAAGGTGATTAACAAGAAGCTGACAGCCAGTATCAAACTTAATGGAGAAAAACTCAAAGCAATCCCACTAAAATCAGGAACTAGACAAGGATGTCGTCTCTCCCCTTATCTATTCAATATAGTTCTCGAAGTTTTAGCTAAAACAATAAGGGAACGAAAAGAGATTAAGGGGATACAAATTGGAAAAGAAGAAGTGAAGCTATCTCTATTTGCAGATGATATGATTGTATACATAAGTGACCCACAAAATTCTTCCAAAGAACTGCTACAGCTGATAAACACCTTCAGCAATGTAGCAGGATACAAGATTAACTCAAAGAAATCAGTAGCACTTCTATACACTAAAGATAGAAGAGCTGAAAAAGAAATAAGGGAAACATTACACTTCATAATAGCAGCAAATAGTATTAAATACCTTGGAGTAACTATAACCAAAGAAGTAACAGACCTATTTGACAAAAATTTTAAATCACTGAAGAAAGAAATTGAAGAGGATATCAGAAAATGGAAAGCTCTCCCATGTTCCTGGATTGGTAGGATCAACATAGTAAAACTGGCAATTCTACTAAAGGTAATCAGCAGATTCAATGCACTGCCCATCAAAATCCCAACACAATATTTTTTGGAACTTGAAAGAACAATATTCAATTTTATTTGGAATAACAGGAAAGCCAGGATTGCCAAAACAATTTTACTCAACAAAAGAACCTCAGGAGTTATCACCATCCCTGACTTCAACTTATACTGTAGAGCTACAGTAATAAAAACTGCCTGGTACTGGCATAAAAACAGACTTGTGGATCAATGGAATAGAATTGAGGATCCAGACATTAACCCAAAAACCTATGAACACCTGATCTTTGACAAAGAGGCCCAAAACATTCAATGGGAAAAAGATAGTATATTTAACAAATGGTGTTGGCATAGCTGGATGGAAGTGTGTAGAAAAATGCAAATAGATCTGAACCTGTCAACCTGCACAAAACTCAAATCCAAGTGGATCAAAGACCTCAACATAAACCCAGCCACTTTGAACTTGATAGAAAAGAAAGTGGAAAATAAACTTCTATGAATTGGCACAGGCGACCACTTCCTAAATATAACACCAGTGGCACAGATACTAAAACCAACAATCAATAAGTGGGATATCATGAAGCTAAGAAGCTTCTGTAAAGCCAAGGACACTGTCTATTGGATAAAACAACAGCCTACAGAATGAAAAAAGATTTTCACCAACCCTACAAGTGATAGACGACTGATCTCTAAGATATATAAAGAGCTCAAGAATCTAGAGCCCAAAACCTTGAATAACCCAATCAAAAAATGGGGTACAGATCTAAAAAGGGAATTCTCAGCAGCGGAATTACACATGGCTGAATGGCATCTGAAAAAGTGCTCATAATTTTAGCCATCAGAGAAATACAAATCAAAACAACTTTGACATGCCACCTAACACCTGTTAGATTGGCTAAGATAAAAGGCACAGATGACAGCCCATGTTGGAGAGGATGCTGAGCAAGGCGAATACTCCTCCATTGTTGGTGGGAGTGTAAGGTTGTTTAGCTACTTAATGCAATATGGCGGTTTTTCAGAAAACTGAGAATCAATCTCCCCAAGGACCCAGCAATACCACTTCTGGGTGTATACCCTAATAATGCACAGTCATACTCCAAAGACATTAGCTCAACTATGTTCATAGCAGCATTATTTGTAATAGCAAGAACCTGGAAACAATCTAGATGTCCCTCAACTGAAGAATGGATTAACAAACTGTGGTACATCTACACAATGGAGTACTACTCAGCAGTAAGAAAAAATGATATCCTAAAATTTGCAGGCAAATGGATGGACTTTGACAATATTCTCCTGAACAAGGTATCACAAGCTCAGAAAGATAATCAGGGGATGTACTCACTCATTAGTGGTCTCTAAACAAACAAACAAGAAAAAAGCCAAGCATGCCCAAGCTGCAAACCACAACCACTGAACAGCTTGGGATCATAAACACCCTGGACTGACTCTTCGGATCCTACTCCCCCTAGAGGAACACCTGACTCACTCTTGAGGGAGGGGGGACAAAACTGGATATGCCAGGAGTGGAGACTGAACTAAGCAATATTGGGTCAGTGGGACCATGGGACTGTCTGCTGCCTCCCCAGAAGGGGGCATGGGTAGTTGTGGAGAAGAGAAAAAAAAATGATCTGATGTGGCGGGACGGGGAAGGGACCTTGAATAATGATATACAGGGATAGAAAGCATGACTTCTTTGTTAATAATAATAATAATAAAAGGAAATAAAAATATCATAGACATGTACATGCCATTTTTCATCTCATTTTCTGTACTTTATAGATGCTAAGATATGATGCCTAGGTCCATCCACAATTAAGGTAGTACCTATAAATGACTCACAGGCCTAAAGATCATCTCCCAGGTAATTTTCAAATCTGGCACTAACCAGCACAAGGTGTTTATTTATAATTTAGGAAAGTTCCTTTATGGCTGGGGGAGGGTAGTAGTTTCATCAGCAGAAACTTGTGTAACCTAGGCTAACCTGAAAAAGACTAAGCAGCCTAAGAAAACCTTGAAATTCTAATCTACTCACTCCAACTGGAAAACTGGGATTGCAGCCATATGTCATACTGCTGTATCAAGTTTATGTGATGCAGAGGATTGAAACCACAGTGATCAGTGTCATGCTAGGCAGGCATTCTATTATTGAAATGATTGTCAGAGAGGAATTACCTCCAAACTGAAGCACTGACTCCAGGAGAGATAATAATGTTACACGACTCAGGAAAATTCCCAAAGCCATGTCTTGAAAACATGAAATTGATAAGATTCTGGAGGACCTCCCTCTTGGGAAATGGAAGTGGTCCTCAGCTCTTTGTCCTCGGCCACCCTCTTGTAATTAATTCCAATAGATCTCATTGGTTCCCTTATTTGGACTTTGGTAGAATCATTACTTTGGTTTCTGATGTGTTCCCTCTCTACAGTAAACAGTAAATGTAGCAAATATGTGCTTCATGTCTTCCCAAAAAAATAATCTTCCACAAAACAGCAATATTACACCTTCTCAAATATTTCTAATAATGATTTAATGCTTAGTAGGAAAACTAAAAATTGTATGAAATAAAGAAATTATAATAACTAGTCTACTCATCTTCACTGCCAAACTGTTAGAATTATGAGGAGACTTAATTTTTATCATCTTTTATTTCTTTATAGTTATATTATTATTTTACTTCTATTCTTAACACCAACCTTAAAATCCAATACTATTAAGAATGCTGTACATGTTAAAACAAGAATAAGCAGGAATAGCAGCAGCAGAAACCAAGAAAGCAGAAGAGAAATGCCATAAATATTAATTCAGTTTATTAGGAGCTGTGTGATCATCACTGTAATTTTCAAAGTTGTATTACTTTGTGGTAGCTTCAGACTAAATGTTGAAGTCTTCTGAGGCTAAATTGAACAAATAAACTGTTATCCTCTTCATAGCAGGAAATTTATTTTGTGGAATTTAATATAAAAGAGTCATTTATACTTGTGACCATTGTGCATCTTTATATTAGAGCAATAACATGGCATATTGAAAAGCCATGCAGAGGTTTACTCACTAGGCTGCCTTATTGATAGTATTAAGAAATATGATTGGCTAGAGAGATGACTCAGTGTTTTAGAGCATTGACTGCTCTCCCAGAGGACCTGGGTTCAATTCCCAGCACCAACATGGCAGCTCACAACTGTCTGTAGCTCCAGTTCCCAGTTCCAGGCAAACACAAAGGCAAATAAATAAAAGGTTTTTTTTTTTTAAAAAAAAGAAATATGAGATTTGTTCCTCAGGACATTCCATGTCAATGATAATTCTGAATTCATTTTCATAATTACTACTATTTTATATTATAGTATAAAATGAAAATAAATAACAATTTGAAGTATAAAAATAATTGATATTTCTAATTTCATTGTTTTAACTAACAATTCATTCTCCAGTTTATACTGTGCCACAACTAGATTTGTATTTATCTGTCTCACATTTATATATATGCTGAAAATCTACACATTATTGATAGAAGAATCAGTCTCTACTATTATTGCATCCAGCATGTCATTGTGTTATTTTGACTCCTATTGCCTAGTGTTTGTAAAGAAATTTCACAACACTTAAAATCCCTATACCAACTCATAAGAGGGAGGATCAGCTCCTCTTTAAGCTTTAGCAGATTTACATCATGTTGTATGGGCCTTGGGTCTTCTCCATTAGGTTAAGATCATTGGTATTAATATGAATTTAATAAAGTAAAACTAGTATTAAGCTAATAATAAATAATGTAAGATCTAATCTCAGTCTATTTATGAGAAAAAATAATATTTATTTGTCAATATTCTGACATTCCCCCCTATACTCTGACTCAAGGCACTAATGATGGTGTCAGGATTTCTCTGGTATCTACCCCTCAATAAACTGACCATCCATACACTACTCTAGTACATCCCAGTGTGTTTCCCCTTCCTAGAATCAGCAGGGCAGAGCTTGACCAACTGCAGAGTCCAAAGTTAGTATTACAATGAAGGTTTCCAAAGTGTTAATTGAATGCTGTGGATCACAACAACATTGTGCTAACATTCTTAACATCAGCATAAGAAACCAACAGCAATATCAACTTATTTTTATCATTATAGCAAAAACTTTTTCCTCTATTCAAATTCACAAGAAGAAATTTACATTATATTTATACTAGGACTCAACTAGTAAAAATTATGAACAGTTTTGTGATAGGAATATATATGCTGGATATATATATATATACTATATAGCATATTCTTTCAATTATAAACAATATAAATATTGACATTTAAAGAACAACAGTTTTGAATTAAATGTTTAAACAAATTTATAGATTTAAAAATCTCTAAAGTAGAACTTAGCTATTTTTGTGCCATAAATCAGTACCCTCCATAGTCAAAAGTGAAAAAAAATGAAAGTGTCTAAATTAATAATAGTTGAGTAGCCCATGTATAGTAATCTAATCTAATGGTTTTTATTGCAAAAGTTTTCCCAAGGCTTAATATTTCTTGTACAAAAAAAGAATGATTGGGAATGATTAAAAATATAATTGCAGAAGATACTCATTTCAACTCTAAATGAAAATTGGTAATGAATGAACAATGAATGACCATGGGCCCTGCCATTGCTCAGTAATCATACCTAATAGAGAAATAAAGCCTAGATTAAAATATGCTAGGACTAGAGCTAGTAAGAAAAAATTCAAAGTCTTTCAGTATTTTAAATTTTAATTAGTTACCTAAAGCACTGAGCAATTCTGCTAAGACTAAATTGCCCTTGCTACTTAAAGTCCTTTTAGGCAAATGATATGGTCTAACAACCTTAATGTTTTCAAATTGTAATGCATAGGCCCTGCATACATTCAAAGACTGTAGTAAATCATCAGGTACTAATAAGAGTATATAGCATAAAAAGACATGTATGTATTAAAAAACAAAATAGTATTGTATATCTCTATGCTTTATATTTAATATATGTAAAATAAAATTAACATAGATTAACCAATGAGAAAACTACTCATAAGAAAATAATTTGGAATAAAGATTAAACCACAAAACAATGTTAGAAAAATATAGCACACTTAATTTCATCTCTCTTCTGTAAATAAGAACAGGAAAAAATATGCATTTCAAAATATGTCAAAACCAATTTTCCTGTGTTTAAAATAATTATTTCTAATATTTATATATGTATAGTGTCAAATAAGTGGTACATACAGTTTTTGATTCCATCAGATACGTACATTAAGGAAGGTGCTAAGTAGCCCAATAATTATGTACAAAAATAGATAAAAGCAAATGTTTTAGTTCATAAAATTTTTGATCCAGCAGAGTTGTCATAAAAAGTTCAATTTATTATGCTTAAATTCTGCATTGAGAAGTTATATATTTATTATTGAAGACAACAGATAATTGATGATTTTATGAAGTCTTTGCTAATGAAAATATGTGTGTTTCCTTGGACTGACTCCTTGGATCCCACTCCCCCTAGAGGAACACCTGACTCAGTCTTGATGTTGGGGGGAGAAAACTGGATTTGCCAGGAGTGGAGGCTGAACTAAGCAATATTGGGACCTTGGGACCTTGGGACCGCCTGCCCATGGGGAGGGGATGGGGAGATGTGGACAAGAGAGAATGACCTGATGTGGTGAGAGGGGGAAGGGACCTTGAATAAGGATATACAAGGAAAGAAAGTGTGACTTCTTTATTCTTTTTGGTAATTGGTATTGTCCAGAAAGCTGCCTATTTCTTTTAGGTTTTCCATTTTGGTAGAGTACAGATTTTAAAAGCATGACCTGATTATTCTCTGGATATCCTGGGGTTCTGTCATTATGTATCCTTTTACTTTTCTGATTTTGTTAATTTGAATACTTTCTCTGTGTGTCTTTTTGTTAGTTAAGATAAGGGTTTGTTTATCTTGTTGACTTTCTCAAAGAACCGACTTTTTGATTCATTGATTTTTTTTTTTTTATTTTTCTCTGTGTTTCTATTATACTGATTCTAGCTCTAAGTCTGATTATTTCCTCCTGTCTACTCTTTCTAGGTGAGTTTGCTTTTAACTGTCATAAAGTCTTCAGCTGAGTTGTTAGGTCTTTTGTGTGAGCTTTCTCTTGTTTTTTCATATAGGCATCTAGTGCTATGAATTTTTCTTCTTAACACTGCTTTTATTGTGTCCCATAAGTTTTGATATGTTGTAGATTCATTTTCATTAAATTCTGAGAGTCTTTGATTTCTGTCTTCCCTGACCCATAGGTAGTTCAATGTAGAGATAGATGCTCAGTTTCCATGAGTTTGTAAGCTTTCTGTGATTTTTGTTGTTGTTGCATTCTAACTTTAGGCCATGGTGTTCTCATAGGATATAAGGGATTATTCCCATTTTTTTTGTATGTATTGATATTTGCCTTATAACCAAGTATGTGGTCAATTTTTGAGAAAGTTCCATGGGGTGCTGAGAAATATGTATATTACTTTGTGTTTAGGTGGAAGCTTCTGTAAATATCTATTAATATCTATTTGCATAACATCTATTAAACCCATTATTTTTTGTTGAATTTTTGTCTGGTTGACCTATCCAAATATGAAAATGGGGTATTGAAGTCTCCCACACTTAGAGTATAATATTTAATGTGGAGTTTAAGCTTTACTAGTGTTTTTTTTCTTTTTTGCTGAGCATTTATTGGCATATATCAATATTCTATAAAATTTAGAGAGTAATACGGATCATCACATGTTAAAATTACAAGAATAAATGTATTTTTTGACAATTGAGCAAAGTACAAATAACCTTTACCTTTTATTACCAACAACTAGAGTATCCAAAGTATCACTGATAAGAGAAAAATTGACCACAAAAATGAAATGAGGTGGAAATGCTCTTTGTATGATGTAAATAAAGTAACTGGTTTGGCCTATGCACAGCACCATAGAAGTGGGTGGAGAATCAGAGGACAGACAGGTAGAAGGAGCGTGGAGTTAGTCAGTCTTCATCTGACCCCTGAAGAAGAAGCATGTAGCGAATCCAGGTGAGCCAGGGGCTGGGACATGTGGCAAGCAGATTAATAGAAATGGGTTGATTTAAGATAAAAGAGCTAGCTAGTAATGTGCTTGAGACATAGTCCAAACAGTATGAAGTTAATATAAGTGTCTGATTCATTTCTTTGGGGGACACAAGCCGCCACGGCCAAGGTGCAAACTCCAGGCCCAACCGGGCCTGGAAACCTTCTACAAAAAAGAAAGATTAGTGTGAATTCCTATAAAGAGGCATTTTATTTTCTCTATTTAGAATCTGAAAGTAATAATAAAGTAGAAAGTTAGTGTGGAAAATGTTTTGAGGAATTTAAGATGAAGTGAAGAGATTTGACATACAAAATCACCTTGGACAATAATAACACTGTTAATCTCATTTTAATTGGTATTTATTTAATTTTCCCACTACATTGCTGTTATTTACACACATTATT
This sequence comes from Sigmodon hispidus, assembly GCA_004025045.1. NCBI lineage: Eukaryota > Metazoa > Chordata > Mammalia > Rodentia > Cricetidae > Sigmodon > Sigmodon hispidus. The sequence continues at coordinate 6,638 of PVIH01006311.1, read as the reverse complement.
CTACATTATTTTATATTCAGAAAGTAATATTTACCACCTTGGTAGGTTCTCAGCCACTTAGATGGTGTGTCCTCTGCCTCATTTCTTCTTCTATATGTGACCTATTGAAAAAAATGTGACAGTATTCATAAAAAATATGGCTGCCCTGAAGAACATTCAGCACAACTTTTTGTAATTTATTTTAACCAAATCCTAAATCTTTTTTTTATTATCAATAAAGAAGTTACATTTTCCATCACTGTGCATCCTGAATCAAGGTCCCTTTTCCCTCCCACCACATCAGGTCATTCTTTTTTCTCCACATCTCCCCACTCCCCCACATGGGCAGGCGATCCCTAGGTCACAAGGATCCAATATCACTTAGTTCAGCTTCCACTCCTGGCAAATCCAGTTTTCTCCCCCCAACATCAAGACTGAGTCAGGTGTTCCTCTTGGGGGAGTGGGATCCAAGGTGTCCGTCCAATGTGTTTCTGATCCCAAGCTGTTCAGTGGTTGTGGTTTGCATCTTGGGCATGCTTTGCTTTTTTGTTGTTGTTGTTGTTATTTGTTTGTTTGTTTAGAGTCCACTAATGAATTTCTTTTATATATAAAGCTGCCTTTATATTAGGGAATGTATATTCAGGATTGAGATATCATCATAACCATTTTTTTTTTTCTGAGACAAATAAATAATGTCCCTCTTTATCTCTTTTGATTGATTTTAGTTTGAAGTCTACTTTGTTGGATATTAGGATAGCAACACCATGTTGTTTCTTGGAGTCATTTGATTGAAAAGTCTTTTCCTATCCCTTTCCCCCGAGCCTGTGTTTGTGTTTGGAGCTGAGGTGTATTTCTTAAATGTGGCAAAAGGTTGCCTTTGTTTTTGTATCTATCATGTTAGGGTGTGTCTTTTTATAGAAGAATAAAGTCCATTGATATTAAGGGATATTAATGACTACTGATTGTTACTTCCAGTTATTTTTCGTGATAGTTTGTGTGTATTTCCTTTCTTCTGTGGGATTTTCAGCTGTTTATGATTTCATAGGTATATCTGGGATCCTTAGGTTGGAGTTTTCTCTCAACTGCTTTCAGTAGTGCTAGATTTGTGCACAGGTTTTGTTTCATCTTGTCTTTGTCATGAAATACCTTGCTAACTCCACCTATGGTGATTAATAGTTTTGCTGGGTATAGTATTCTTAGTTGGTGGCCATGGTCTTTTAGTGTCTGTATAACTTCTGACCAGGATCTTCTTGCTTCCATTGTTTCCATTGAATAATCTGGCATTTTCTAATGGGTCTGCCTTTATAGGTAAGTTGGCCCTTTTCCTTTGTAGCTCTTCATTTTTTTTCTCTGTTCTGTATGTTTTATGGCCTAATTGTTATATGGCAAGCAGACTTATTTGTGTGGTCTACTCTATTTGGTTTTCTGTAAGCTTCTTGTATCTTTATAAGCATTTCCTTCTTTAGATAGGTAAGTTTTCTTCTATGGTTTTATTGAATGCATTATCTGTGCCTTTGAGCTGGTATTCTTCTCCTTCCTGTATTCCTATTATTCTCAGTCTGGGTCTTTTCATGGTGTCCCAGATTTCCTGTACATTTTGTGTTGTGGCTTTTTTGGTTTATGTGTTTTCTTTGAGATATTTATCTATTTCCACTCTTGAGTCTTCTACACCAGAGATTCTCTTTTCCATTTCTTGGATTCTGTTGCTTATGCTTGTATCTGTAGTTCTAGATCATTTCTTCAGATTCTCTATTTCATCCTTTGCTTCATTTTGTGTGTTCTTTATTGTTTCTATTTCAATTTTTAGTTTGTGAAATGATTCTTTCCTTTGTTGGATTTCTCTTTCTTGGTTTTCTTTGTTGTCTTTCAGGGATTTGTTCATCTCTTTCAATTTTTATTTTTTTCCCTCCTATTTCTTTAAGAGATTTTTTTTTCATATTCTCTTTTAAGGCTTCTATAGTCTTCATAAGGGAGTTTGTATTCTTGTTCCCTTCTGTTCCTCTTAATTGCTCTGTTCAGGTTTTGTGTTGTAGAGACATCAGCTGCTTCTAGTGGTGCCTTGTTTTTTATATTGTCATATGTATTCTTGTACTGACATCTGCCCATTGCTTCCTTGGTTCATTCTTTTTTGTCAGGTCTTAGTGTAATCTTAGTCCATTGTGGCAATAGGGATTTTGTGTCTCCTGTCTGCTCTGGACACAGAGTCTGCATGATTTCTTGCTCTGATCAGATCGTGGGATCCTAGCTGTCTGAGGTGGTATGACTTCTTCGCTGCCTTTGTCACCATGGGGTCACACTCTTCAGAGAGAATTCTGTCCCTCTGTGATGATGCATCCTTTCTTGATGGTGGGGCCTGGGTTTCTTTGATGTGACCCCTTGAATGGCTGGGGAAGGCTTCTTTCATCCCTGGTTCAGGGCAGGTTTGTTCATGAGGTCAGATCTGAGAGTGTGGCTCTGGTCTCTGAGATAAGGTCCCCAGGAAGTCCAGAAGGTGGAACCTGTTCACCTCTCACTTAGCTGGAGGACCTGGGATTTTCACTGTCTAAAGTCACCTTGCTCCCTTTCTGGCTCAGACACCACCCATGGGGTCACACTGTTCAGAGAGAAATATATATTACATTTTAATAACTGAAAGTAATCACTGTTTATTTCCTCATAGAATAACTCAATCATGCATAAACTGTCCAGATTACCTACCATGTGGATTACTACCAAATTAAGAAGGAAGGAGTGTAGTTCTTTCTGTGTTGGCCCTTTAGTGAAGCTGTTTACAAATGACATGTGTTACATATTTTTTTGACCAAAGCAATTGTTATGTTCAGATCTAATGTCATATGTTTGGATAAAATCAACCAGATTCTAAGGTAAAAACAAAAGGTTGTTGTATAAAAGTAATAATAGCTTTAACCCACTAATGATATCTACTATTCTAGAAGACGCTGAGAGAAGTTATGAATGGTAATCTAGTACCTATGGGATGCTTGGAAATTTTTTATTAGAAACTGGGCATAACATTCTTCTGTGTAATTTAAGAATAAAGGAAACAGCTAAGACATGTCAAATTTTTTATAAAATATTAAGAACCACATCAAGGTTAGAAAGAATAGTAAAAGGACTGAGCATTCTGAACCTTCGTGTATGTTTCTGCTTTCAAGCTGAGTATTATTATTTTTTTCCTTAGAAACCAAATTGACCCACAAAAAACATCTCCATAAAGCATAACCATGGGGTTTATTGATGATAGGCATATGAATTTTTTACAGAATCTATGTCAGTATAACTAAGTGACAGATCAACATGTGGCCTTGTGAATTACAGTTCATTTTACAGTTGTTGAATCATGATTTAAATTTGAGAGTTTATTGAATGTCTTTAAATTAAGTTTTTCTTTGTGACAATAGAGAAAGAACATGATTTTAAAAGAACCACTGAAAATCAATGTGGAAAACTAAATTTCTCTAATGACTCCATACACATCATTTCTTCTAGAATTTATTTCCACATCCAAGGATTTATTGCAAATGTAAACCAAGGTGGTTTCAGACAACACTCTTGGGCTATATAGAAATGTAGGTAAAAACAGATTGATAATTTATTTCTATAATGTCCTCTTGAGCAAATGGAGGAGAAATAGAAGAAGTTGTCTCAGTTTTCTACAATGTAACCCAAGAAAAAATATGAAACAGTATAACATTATTGGGCATGGGACAGCACTAGCTGCACTGAACCTAGTTCACCACAGATAATGCAGGATGCTTTCACTTTGCAGTGAACTAACAGATGATTTTCTAGTTACCATAAAATAATAATGTCCTAGTTGGGATTTCAACCAGAGGCTGCACAACATTAAGGCTACCATTTGTTATATTATATCTGTGTCAGGAAGTGGCATATTATCCCATTCTGGGAACAACTATTAGCAAATTCATTAAGTAAGTTCATGTTGACACTTCTATTTTTCAGCTAAAACATTTGTTAATTTATAGAGAGCTCTACTTGGTTTAAAGCAACTTGTCATTGTTGTCTCTCATAGAGGGATAATTTGCTTTGGCTTTACAAGTACTGTAAGTGAGAAGTAAAGAGGTTAACAGTTCTTGCCAATGGGTACTCTATGTCCATATTTTTACATAATAATGGTAGTCAAGAAGACACTGGCTCTAAAGATAATAAATGATCACTCCTCACAACAGATCTATAAACAGGATCAGGATTAATGAATTTGCTGGCAGCTATTGGTTTTAATTAGCCCAAGTTCAACTGCAGCAGAATCGTGCCTGTCCAAGTGACTTGGACTTGCTAAAACAGATCCCAGACTGTTTCTGTCAATTTAGTGCAGCAGTTGGCCAGATTCTTATTTTAAAGTAGGCAGTCTAGCAGTTTAGTAACAACAACAATAATCGTCACATTCTGTGCTTATTTTTCGTTGTACCTGGCAACTATTTCTGTTCTTAGTCAAATCAATGAGGATGCCCTCCTACATTTCTACTTTCTACATACTGTCATTTATTGTCAATCATTACTTTAATGGAGATATTTCTATTGTTTTGCTTTTAATAGCTTACACTTCTTTTTCTTTTAATGTGTTGCATTCTTTTTTTAAAAAAGTATGTATTTATTATATATACAGTATAACAGAAGAGGGCACCAGATTTCATTATAGAGTGATGTTGTGGTTGCTGGGAATTGAAATCAGGACCTCTGGAAGAACAGTCAGTGTTTTTAACCTCTGAGAAATGGCTCAGCAGGTAAGAGTACTGGCATTCTTTTTTTTTTTAAAGATTTTTTTTTTATTTATTATATATTTAGTGTGCTGCCTGTATGTATGCATGGACACCAGAAGAGAGCACTGGATCTTATTATAAATGATTTGAGCCACCATGTGGTTGCTGATAATTGAACTCAGGACCTTTGGAAGATCATCCAGTGCTCTCCACTGTTTAGCCATCTTTCTAGCTCCAGCTTACACTTTTTATTTGTCTATTTCAGCTTTCTAATCCTGACTCTCTCTATTCTTAAGAGAGTCTCTTTAAACGTCTTTCTTGATTCTTACCTCAAAGAAAAACATTCTGAAAGCTGTTTTAGAGACCCTGTCATACCAGACTACAATAACACAGACTGTTCATGATGACATTTTTAACAGGACTACAAGTTCCCTGAATGATTAAAAAAAATATGGAAAAAAGTTATCTAGTAGCATATTCTGGATAAAGTATTTGTAGCCCAATTATTCTGTTAGAAATTCTTATAACATAGCTATTGTCTGATGTCCAATTGCAGTGTGTAACAGCCACATAGATTTTGAGAATTATAAATGTAGCACTAAATAGACTTTTAGAACAAAAGTGTGGACCTCATCAATACTAGCTCTAAGCTATTCTCAAACTTCTCCTTTTATATGAAAAAGAAAGAAACCCAAAAAGTATTAGTCAGAATTCCAGGAAACTTTTCTGAAACAGCACATTACAGTTTGAGCCTTGAAGTCTAAAGATCACTAACTGAAGACAAATATGATGAAAGTTATACACTGAATTAGATAATCTTCACTGCCTCTAGAAGAGCAAGTGTGGTGGAATGTTCTGTATGACATAAATAAAGTAACTGATTTGGCCTATGTAGAGCACCATAGAAGTGGGTGGAGAATCAGAGCACAAGCAGGTAGGAAGAAGGGTGGAGTTAAGACACTCTCAAGCTGTCCACTGCAGAAGAAGCATGTAGGAATCCAGATGAGCCACAGGCTGTGGGCCATGTGGTGGAAGATTAATAGAAATGGGTTAATCTAAGAAGAAAGAGCTAGCTATTAATGGGCATAAGACATGGGCAAAAGAGTTTAAAGGATATAAGCGTGTGATTCATTTCTTTGGGGGACAAAAGCCGTGAGCGGGAACCAGGTTCCAACCGCCTCCACATGAGCCGGGAACAAACCTCCCGGACCCAAAACAGGACAGGAAAAACTTACTACAACAAGCAAGGCGTAAGATAACTGAAATTTGAATCATCAGAATTATACCAGTGAAAAATGTCAAAATAGTGAACACTGTGATGTGTACATAGGAGATGTTTCTTTCTGGTCTAGTTCTGGAAAATTTTTTTTACCTATATCTTGTCTTGTCTTGAACTGGGTGGAAAAGTGCTTGAAAAAAATCTGGAAACATATGAAAATAACTAAATCCTTTTCAACACGAACTTAGTACAATTGTTGAGAATGGGTGATTGGAAGCAGACAATGGCTTCAACCACACTTCACTAAGACCAAGAGCAGAAACTATTTTTCTCTCTCATGCATTACCCTGTTCCTATAAGAAATGAGACTTTTTCTTGTATATGCTTATATATTAAATCTATGGGCTGGTTAAAAAAAGATTATATTAAAATTTAAAAACAAAAAAATCAAGACACAACTATTTTCTAACTTGTAAGTTCTATTTAAAGGGTGAGGGAAGGGAATCTTGGCAATGTTGTGGGTAGGAGCCTCAAGTCAACTGGTGTGAGGTGGAAACTGCTCAGATGAAACAGGCTACAACAACTAACACCCTAGAGAGGCAGGGTGTGTGGACTGCTGGGGCTAGGAAGAGTAGATCGCACCTGTCATTTTTTAGAAGACGCTTCACAGGATACAGGAATACTATTTCTTTTTTTTTTTTTTTTTTTTTTTTTTTTCA
>PVIH01006310.1:63918-112800 GCA_004025045.1 Sigmodon hispidus | reverse complement strand
GGCACTCCTGGAACCCTCTTTGGATGGGTGACCTGGGTGGCACTCCTGGAACCCTCTTTGGATGGGTGACCTGGGTGGCACTCCTGGAACCCTCTTTGGATGGGTGACCTGGGTGGCACTCCTGGAACCCTCTTTGGATGGGTGACCTGGGTGGCACTCCTGGAACTATGTGAGTGCTGGCTATTCTTTGGATGAAGGGCAGACACCAGACTTCTACCCTTCAGGCCCTTCTTAGCCTTCCTCCGCACTCACCTAGTCTTCCTCTCTTTTTTGAGCTCTCTCCCCCAAATCACCTTTAAGGTAAATAGGAACTGGTTGTAATTATTATTGTGATGCTTATTACAAAGTTTAGAGCAGATGTCCAAACACTTTGGCATTCTCCATGTTTAAATTATTTGAAACTAGGAGTTATTTTTTTAATCCAACTTTAAAATATACTTAAATTATATAATTATGATTATTTAAAATAACAACAGAAATTAGTTGTATAAAATTAAAAAAAATAAAAATATTAGGTAATGAGTTAGCTTAATATTTTAAATAAATAAACCTCCTGGATTCCATTTAGTGTAGATACAATGAATATATGAATATTCATCAATTTAACCCATAAGCATTCTGAAATACAAGCATGAAGGAGGCAATAAAACTTCTTGTAGTTGGTTTCATGGCATCTACAATTGCCATTACCTTAATGGCTTCTTCAATTAAGTTTTGGAAATAGGTAAAGTATAAATTATGTATGAATATATAAATGAATTAAGTTTTTAACTAGAATCAATGCCTTTGGTGACAGCTTAAAAGATCCACTTTTAATCAGCTTATAATAGGTAATTTTGAAAAGCTTCAAAGTTTGAAGTTAAATGTTCTCCTTTTACTTCAGTGACAATGGTATAATTATTCAAGGGATTAAGGAGATATTGTCACTTTTAATTTCTGGATAATGGATTATGAATTCAAAAAGCCTGTAATCGAGTACCCACTATGAATTTGTCTCAGAGGGAGACACAGAGTTAATAAGAGCACTCCATCCCTCCAGGAGTTTACAGTTGGATAGAAATTTAAAGGAAGGATGAGATATGCATATAAGTAAGCAACAAAGCCAATGCCACACCAGTTCAGAATGACAAAAGGTGATAACGGGAGGAGGACCAGACTCCGAAGCATAAATTCAACATGAATATGGGGAGGAAAATCACACAACAAAGATCTTCAGCTTGGTCCGTTGTCAACATACTGTACCTAAATCACAGGCCTTCACACCGGGAAATAACTTGTTGTAATTAACGAGCTAAATGAACACCCCCACCCGTTTGTGCATGATGTATGTACTTGTAGTGTAGATACATGCACACGAGCATGTACATATGTATGGAAGCTTAAAGTTGACATTATATTGGCGTCACCATTGCTCTCTGATTAGCTCCCATAATCCAATAATCTCATAGGGGTGGCACTATTAGGAAGTATATCTTTGTTGAAAGAAGTGTGTCACTATGGGGGAGGGCTTTGAGGTTTCATATACTCAGGATGCCACCCAGTGAGGCAATTGATTTTCTGTTGCCTATAAGATGTAACACTCTCAGCTCCCACACCAAGGTGACCTTCATGCTGCTTTGTTTACCTCATGATCAATAAAACTGTAAGTGAGCACCTCAATTAAATGTTTCCTTTGTAGGAGTTGCTGTGGTCATAGTGTCTCTTCACAGCACTTAATCCTAAGTAAGACAGACATATTCTTTTACTGAATTTAAAGTGTATAGAATTTAGTTAATTACTCCGTTTAGTTAGTGTTGGAGAAAATCCACTGTACCTTTTAGCAGAACCATCAGTCAAAAGACCATATAACATTAAAGATCAGGTACATGGTTCTTCACGAAGGTGTGGAATCTAAGCCATTTTACAACAGAAACACTTTCGTCCTGAGGCTCATGTTAAACAAAAGCCTTTTAGGCATATTGCTTATGAATAAAAGAAAAAAAAAACATACCTTTCTTTTATATTACAGACTTTAAAACAATAGCACATGAATAAACATGGCAACTTGTTTTTTGTTTGTTTGTTGCTGAGAAATGTATTACATCCATCTCAAGGCTGGCCTGGAACTAGCTTTGAACTTTTTCTGACCTTCATGCTTTTATTTTCTGAGGGTAAGTGCTAGGGTTTTAGATTTATACCACCACACCAAGTTTATAATCTACTGGGAAGTGAATCCCCAGGCTCTCTATACATGCTAAGCAAGGTTTAACCAACTGAGATACATTCCTAAACCTTCTTAGTTTCTTAAAGAATGACTGGCTTATGGGTGAAGCAACTTGTGTAGAGTATGATTACTCCAAATATTATAGTACAAAGCATGGTTGTACCCATTTCCTATTCACAGTTCCTACTTTCTTCCATGGACCTTGTGCCTCTTAATTTTCCTTGTGTTATTGCTGCTTGTCCTACAGTAACAGAAACAGATGAACTTGGGAGTTCATTCCTTATTTGACACTTTATCATGTCCTGTTGCCTACTCATTTGTGTAGCTCTCCCACGATTTCAGGGAGGCAGTGCTGGCTCCTTTGGGAGTTTATGATGCATATTTTAAAGGACAGTCATATTGATTGCCAAGCTGGTTGCCAAGGGATCCCAGCTGTACCTTTGAAGCTGTGCCCATATGCCTTGTGTGCATCTCCAAGAGAACAAGAGGTGCTGAAAGAGAGTCATTTGTATTCACCAGAGTAAGAAAAATCAATAGCAGCACTCTAACCTGTGATTTTGACCCCCTTGACTGAATAGAAGAGCTATAGATCTATCTAACACTAGGAATGGTATGTCTAATAACCCAGAGACAGTGATGGAGGAATGGCTCAGCAGTTAGTAGTGCATACTGGTCTTGCAGAAGACCCGTGTTTGGCATCTTTGTGGGTGGGTTATGACTGCCTGTAACTTCACTTCCAAGGAGACTTGGAACTTATTGCCTGTGAGAATACCTGCACTGAGTTGCGTACCCCCACACTGACACATACAGAAAATTAAATGATTAATTTTAATAGATAATAAACTATTTAAATACAAATAAAACAAGCTCTAAAACCTAAGAGTAAATAAACAATATTCTGAGGAAACTATTGACTTGCCTATCACATGCCAGTGTTACATGTTTCAGAAATCTCAAATACTGGAGCTTTACTTTTGAAAATGCTGTTTTTGCAGAACAAGTTTGTAAATGATTATGAATGAGTTACAGTGCAAAGTGTAACAAAATTTTGTAAGTCAGCTAACTGGTAGCTCATGGTCCTTTCCTATGTAAACACTGTCATAGCATGGGAAGTCATGTCACGTAACAGCTGGAGTCAGTTGTATAGGATACAGGCAACTTCCAGCTCAGGTAACAGTGGTTCAGGAAGTACACAGACTGAGTTAGGCCTATACTCTCACAGAGGCCTGGGGCATTGGAGGTTGGATCAGCAATTTTATTAGAGAGGACTAAAGACACCCCAGAAGATCTCCAAGCTGGGTGTGACCATAGAAGATAAAACTGAGAAACCAAAAATTTCATTTTTTATTCTCAGGCAAATTCCAGATGGGAGTCCTTCTCAGAACTGAAAGAAAGAACTTGTCCAGTAGTCCCAGAAACCTGACTGAAATAAGAGAATTTCTGTTTCTATGTTCTCTGCAAGTCTCCTCAGGATATCCAGTTATTGAGAGGGATATGTAATTGAGAAAATTCGCCTGGAATATATATTTATTGAAATTCACTTTTAGTTTTCATAAGTCAGTGATACTCATTTTCTTTAACTATATACACCCCTATACATACACATATGTATATAATATATATACATACACACATATATTTAAAGGAAAAATATAAATATAACATTAATTCTATTATCCTTTGGGTATGTGAAACTGTAAAGTGGGAGAAATATTCATAAACAATAGAGAATTAAGAACTCTTAACTATTGATATCTGTTGTCCTTGGATTTCTATTTTATTTATTTATATGTATGAGTGTTTAGCCTACAAGTATGTTTGTGTTCTACTGTATGCCTGGTTTGTGTGGTTCCTGCAGAGTTCAGAAGCGGGCATCATCAGATCTTCTGGAACTGGAGTTACAGTTGGTTGTAAATCACCATGTGGGTGTTAGAATTGAATGTGGGTCCTCTGTAAGAGTAGCAAATGCTCTGAACCGCTCAGCCATCTTTTCAGCCCCTTTGATTTATATTTCTAAGCATCCCAGGATAGTGATGTTGATTTATCCTTTTTGATCTCTTCCTCTCTCCCTCCTTCACTCCCTCTCTCTCTACATCTCTACCTTCTATACATAAATGTGTATGTATGTGCATGGGTGTGTATTTCCAACTTAAGTGAACTTGAACATATTTGTTTTATTTTTCTGATACATTTACCTGAAGTAAAAGAGATGATTATCTGAAAAGGTATCTACAAGTCCTGGGAAGCTGCAGAATATATTTAGAGATAGACCATAGTTACAAGTGTTTGGTTCAAGTTTTGTCACTTACAAAGTCAGTCTCTCTTGGTCTTGGTTGTTCTTGTCCTTGCTGTAAGGTTTGTTTGGGTTTATAGGGTCACCATACCAACTACATGATGCAACAGGACTGGATGCTGTGGCTACCACACAGTATGTAATAATTCAACAAGAGTTACTAGTGCTGGACTGGTGAGAACTGGGAGATGACATTCTCAGAAGAGACATGATGTTAAGTGAACAGAAGCTATCAAAGAAGATTAAATTTGATACCAACAAAAAGAAGACTTCATATCAGATGACTTCTGTTTGCTGATGTAGATTTGTCCACACCAAGGAAACTGGCATCAGTCATACATACTTAGACCAACTAAGCTTCCCTAATGGAGATCACTGACCGAAGAGATGTGAATGGGGATACACAACCAAGCCTTTTCAATGCAACAAAAAGCCTTCATTAAACTGTTCTCCATAAATATTGGATAAATTTAAGTGTACATCTTTCCTTAATAATTGTTAAAGTAGAATACAGTGTGCAACATTTATACAATTTACAGAATTTAGGTGTAGATACTGGATCTTGGCAATGTTGTGCTGGTCATATTATATAATCAAACTTCTCTGATATGAGCAACTTCTCACATTTCATCATATTTTCTCTTGTGGTAGGAACATAAGGAAAGAATGACACACATGAGAATTATAAAATAATCCAAGGCAATGCTTATTGTAGTACTTTCAGATCTGAGTCCAGGACCTTGAAGAATATAAATATTTAGCACTTATGTCTAAAAGGAAAGAATGTAGAAAAGAAGAGAAAAAATCAACACAGTTTTTAGATGTTGCTGCCACCTTGCAGGCATCCTTGTGTTCTTGTACATCTGCAGGATAAAGGTTGAGTCAAAAGTTCTCCACTCAGTAGAGAATTCACAGTCACATAAGGTTGTCTTACAATGTGCTTAATAGTGTTGTTATCTTATTATTTCTAATTTTATTGTTGTTCAGCAAAGAGCGTTGTCTCCTGATCATGGCTGTTGTCATCCCTGATGGAAGCATAGCCCTTGATGCTCCACAAAACATGGCAGGGTCTAGCATCACATTCAGAAGGAAATTAGCCTCTAACTACAGTGAGGTAAGCTGTATGACTGTCTCAGGTCCATAGAACTCTCTCTGGTAAGACTATGTATTAAGTCTTAATATATTATTAAAATGTAGTTGCACATTTTCGAATCAATAGAGGCCACCAAAAGTGTCATGTCTTAACAGTTGTGAGTAACCATGAATTGGATTCAACTTTGCCTTTTCATTTTCTATTTTTTCCCAAGACCATCTTTGGTACCATGATATGAAAAGAATGTAGGCTGTTTTTACTTTCCATTCCACAGGATGATGAAAATTCTATTTTGTTCTTTTTCTAGCAGCTAGTTAGCTGTCCTCTTTGGTAACTCTGTACTCTTTAACTTCCTTTGAAAGAATAATTCCTTAGAGTGTTTTCATTTGACTGTTCAGATTTACTTACAAGAGCCCTAAAGTGGAAACAAGTTGAATGTCCATCAATTGATAGGTGAATAAAACAAATATGGTCTAAGAATAATGAATATTATTCAGTCATAAAATGCTATAATATAGGAACATGCAGAGCCTATTAAAGTGAAAGTTACTTGGTATAGGATTATTTACACCTACTAGCATGATATCTATATTTTCATTTTGTCACACACATGGTCCCTCTAAAGGTCTGACTTTTCTTCTGAACATCCATCTACACTCAGAGTGCTGGATTGCTGTCACTGTCAAGACTGTCATGGCAGTCCCTTAGGCAGACAGAGGAGGAAGAAGAAAAGTGAAAGGTGGGAGGGGCGGGAGTTTAACAAGAGGATACATGGATTAAAAATGAGACTTTATTCATAAGAAAAAAAGAAAAGGGAAAGATTGGTGCTGAATTCAGAGATCATGCAAAGATCATAGAAGGAGACAATGAGAAAGATTCACATGGTAGACATTGCTGCCCACTAAGTATCTATTGACTAGCAACAAAATTAGGAGTGTAGAATTTACCCAGGGCTAGGAAAAGAAGGTGGAACAGAAATACTGATGACAAGTTTGGGGATGACAGTGATCTTAAAAATGTCCCGGAACCAGAGCACAGATGTTGAAGACATGAAAACCAAGAGCCATGGTTAAAAAGAGTACAAGAAGATACAATTTGAGAATAGAAAGCCTGCAGGTCTCTCGGTCTCTCTCTCTCTCTCTCTCTCTCTCTCTCTCTCTCTCTCTCTCTCTCTCTCTCTCTCTGTGTGTATGTGTGTGTGTGTGTGTGTGTGTGTGTGTGTGTGTGTGTGTGTGTGTAGAACTTCATGCTGCAGAGTCAGGAACGTGTTGAAAATCATGAAACATCACTAGATACTAATTAGCTCCCTGGGTCTGATTTCCCTAGTGTGTTTGGAGTAAAGTTATAACATGTACTATTTAAGTAAAACATGAGACTATGGGAATCCATAACATATTTAAGAGGCTTTACTCCCTGTATTGGTAGCACAATTGTAAGAATATTTGGGATTTGAGCTTCTAAGATGGAAATGTAGCAAGTATTCACTCACCCATTAAAAATATTAAAAAATAAAATGACATTTTAGGTTTTAGGTGAGTTCTTCTTACTAAACACAAAATGCAGCTAACTTTGCCAATGGAGAAAGAAACCACACAGAGTTAATCCCAGCCAAGTGAATTTGGGTAGATCCTCCAGGAGAAACTTTCAGGCTTCAGTGGTGAGCTGAGTATTATCTGCTTGTCCAGTAGGAAGGGCTTCAGCTCTGAGAAGGACACCATGAGGCAAAGGCTATGGTTCTCAGTGGACTTCTGAGACCTTGAACTACAAGGCTTATCTGTTATTTTGATCCATTTTGAAAAAAAAAAAGGTGTCTGGAGCAAGGACAGAGGACTGAGCCTAGCTCGCTGCCTGGAGCATGAGAACACTTGATCAATACAAAGGCTCAAGTCTCTGAATAAAAGCATATTTCTAACTGAGCTCATTGACAAAGTAACTGCAATTATTATGTTAACAAAAGCATTGTCTGCTGCAGACGTATATTTCAAGGAATAAATGCCATTAGATGTTCCAGACTTGAACAGAAATCTCCATTGTGAGAAATTTATTTTACTTTCTTAGGACTTGATGACCTAGGATAATAGATGTAGGCTATTAATAAATGCCAGACACTGAAAGTTCCTCTTCATCACCTAGCTTTACTGAATTATTGTTATCCGAGGAGTGGAAAATACAAGCAAATGGGCGAGAATATTATGATCTCAGCCCTGTCCATCAGGGCTGTGTTCACCGAGTTGTTAGAATGTTTAGCATATGTCTTATTTATATAGAAGCCTTTGTTGCTGTTGGTACCCCCTAGTCTACGGCCATGGCGTTAACAAGTCTTTGTATGCGAGGGTATTTCCAAACATATTAGCCATATGGCGATTTCAGTGGCATATTATGTATGGTCAAACCGTTCTCCCTCCCCCCAAAAAATCAAAGACAAAATTTAAAAAGGACACTTGAGAGAATGGAGCATGCCAGAGAAAGGAAACCAAAACCATGAAGGACCTAGACATATTGGCATTTGAGGAATGCTGGGAGTAATTGAGAACAGAGGGCTTCATCTGAAGAAGGGCCTTGTCTTTCGGTGGTTCAATGAGTGCCAAGTGAAACTGAGCATACGTTTGTTCTCTATTACATGAATGGTGAAAGACTCCATCCCCAAGTGATGGAGGGCACTAGAATGATGGGAATCACCAAGCTTTTGTTTAGAGAAGTACTGAGTCTGCACTAGTCATCCAGATAGGACCAGATGTTCTGTGAGTCTCAGTACAGAATGCACATGGTTAATGGACCAGAAATCAAGCCAAATAAAGTAGAGAAGCTTCCCCAGATTATCTGGTACACCTTAGCCAGGAGTTGTACATACCCTTAAACATAGTGTAGAAAGTTAAGAATGTAGCTCTGATTAAAATGTTAGCCTAGCACATGGCAGGGTCTCAGGTTTAATTCCCAGAGATAGAAACAACAAAAGTAAAAATGCTAAACTAGACTATAATGTTTCATCAGGGAAATGCAATTCAAAACTCCATTGAGAGTCCATGTCACCCCTGATCAGAATGTCTATCATCAAGTAAGAAAACAAATAAACAAACAACAAAAGTAACAACAAATATTAGCAATTATGGCAGACACACAGAACCCTTATACTCTGTTGGTGGGAACTATTAGTCCAGTTGTTATGTAAATCACCATAGAGATTCCTAAAAATCTTGAGTAGAATTTCTGTAAGCTGTGTCACTTCCTGGAATATGCCTGAGACAGTCAAAGTTAGCATATCATAGAGGCACCGATCACGCTGTTCACAACAGCCAGGCTATAGAATCTGCCTAGATGCTGCTCAGTGGACTAATAGATACAGAAAATGCAGTATAGTACTAAATGGAGTTTATGTGGTTTGCCAATCTGAAAATTATACAATTTGCAAGGACAGGGCTGAGATCATTATATTCTCTGAAATAAGCCAGTCTCCAAAAGAACAATTCTGTTTTCTCTCTCGTCTGTGAGGTATGACTGCGTATGAGGAAAGGACATAAGTGTGAATGGCCACCTATTAAAATATGGAAAGAGCTGATGGAAAGCAGAAGAGGGGACAAGAAGGAGAATAGGAAGAATAAGACTATAGTATATCATAGTCACTAAACTATAATAAGCATTATAATAGTAGAATAACTCATCATCTGTGTATTTTTTTTAATAAAAAATAACAAAATTTCTGGAAGCAACAAATGATAGGAAATTAAATCTCAAGCATTTCTTTAAAAATCAGGACAGCCATTTCACAAAGACAGAACATTTTTATCAGTACCATGATCTTCATGACTGTTTGGTTTAGAAAGTGAAAACCTACTCTACATGGAACTCTCAAGGAAGAAAGTCCTGGACCCATCTGCTCAGTCTGTGAAGTGTATTTATTGATTGAATAAGGCTTACATGGAGGAGATGCTCAAGCAGACAGTGTCAGAATTATTGTACAAGAAGGAAAACATTGAGAATCTTCAAACGGATAGGAACAGTGTGGAATGCGATTTGATACAGAAGAAAAACAAAAAGACGTGGGGAAGCCATTGGAGCAACCCAGAAGGAAAGCTGGAAACACTTTTATTCAGTCGGAGATGTAAGTTTTTTGTTTTTTAAGTTAAAATACATAAAGAGTAGTTAGTAATGAAGCAGGTAACTTAACCAGACTATTTTGTTTCCAGGTGGTGCTACTGCTTGCTGGGGAACAGGGCTGAGTGTGCAGTGGATAGCCAACAGGGGGATTAGCCACACATTTTATACCCCAAACCACCGAGGGGTTTCCCAGGACAAATCAAGCCAGTTGTTCTTGCTGGACTTAGTTTTCACCTCAAAACTAGTCACTTTTTGCAAAATTAAGTCTGACATGAAGAATGATTCCAAGGTATATAATGAAAAAAGAAAACCCACAAAAACAGTTTTTCCATCAATAAAACAGAGTGCATGCATTCTAAACCTGGTCCGCAAGTTACAACCTCATAGGAGCATGGGAGAGCTGGGGGTAGACAACTATTTCTTAAGTTTATGCTAAACTAATGTTCTAATTTATGTTTGTCAAATGGGACTGAACAATTATTTCAGTTACCATTCAGTTATTTCAACTGTCTGCTTGTGGAACATTTTGAGTTTCTCTAAAGTAAAATCTCACATAACGTGTAGAAAAAGAAGGAAAAAATGTAAAGAGATAATGACCTGAAAATGGATTCAATCCTGGTAGCTGCACACATTTCTTTACTTACAGGAAACTTGGGCTCGGCTTTATGAGCTTCTATCCTCTTCAGGTTTTTAGGCCATGGATTCTCTAGATTAGCACATCACTGTGGTAGATATCTGTTACTTAAGCCATTGGAAGACCTTGCTGTTAGTACACAGACCTGGACAACAGTCTTGTTACTTCTTTTATGCAAGGATGTGGTCCCACCACAGACTCTCAGCGACCTGCCCCATTTACATAACACAATAGCACAGAGCAATCGTGTGTTCCAAATCCTACAGGTAACTCTAGCAAGTGGTTCATACTGTCCCTGGGGCTCTGTACTTTCAGGATCTGAAATAGTAACAGGGGGAACCATGAAAGATCAGTTCTGTTCTGTAATTTATCCTTAAAAGACTCTTGCCTACAAAAGAGTCGGGGAGGGGGTAGAAGGGGGGAGGAAGCAGCAGTAGCACCATTAGCAAAAACAAACAAAAGTCCCATGCTGCCCAGCATCTCTGGGGTTAGAACTACCGCCAAGACCATCATTTTCTTTATTTGGGGAGCTCTAATTATCTAGTGCTACTTTCATTTCAAAGAAAGGAAGGGGGTGACTGCCATCCTTGTCGCTCTGAGTACAATAGCTCTCCACCATACATCTCAGCATATGGAAACTCTCTTTGCTGCTGTATGCTGTAATTTTGGCCTCAATTTCCCCTGCCTCCCTCAACTTCAAGGCTCAATGGAAGAGCAGCTTAGATTTTTTCTCTTGAAAATCTTAGAGCAGCAGAATGAGGACAAATATAGTCCTTCATGCCTAGAAAATCCAAACATCGTTCTCAGTCCTGTTTTACGTTTCATTTCAAGCTGAAGCCTTCTCCACACCACCCATTGTGTACAATGCTTGCTATCGTGCCGCCCATCACTCTGTGGGTTGAAATTTACGTGATCTCCTCTTACCCCAGAAGTTTTCTTCTCTAACAAGTGTTAAAAATGTCTCTTGTTTGCATCGGTAGAAACATATGGTCTTTGGTTCATGGCAGGTATTCTTTGTTACCTGAGTGACTAAACTCCTGAGACCTGAGGTCATACACCAGCATTCTCGTTCCCAGAGCACACAGTCCAAAGCAGAGACTTCCTGCGTGCATCCTTTGCCTGAGGTCTATTGACTTTGTCCTTTGATTTTTCCTCTGCTACCCAACTTGCTATAAGGCAACTCAAACCAAAAAGGGATTAGGCTGCCATGTGGTGTGTGTGCATGTGTGTGTGTGTGTGTGGTGGAGGGGTTGTTGGAGTGAAGCTTTACGCTATGCATGAAAACAATGTGATTTTTCTGGACTCAAAAGAATCTGCCTTTGCGGCTTGTTCAGTGTTCTATTGTATCATTAATGTGGGAAAATTAAAAATTAAAGTTGTTATTTTGCATTTTGGGGTAGATATTAATATTTTTTTAACCTAAATTTAAAATTTGATTCATACTTATCTAAGTATTCATTATGAAACAATGCCAATAGAAGCCACAATTATGCACCTTAAGGCATCTCTATTCTGAGTTAAGAGGAATACTTACTTATTCTTACAGCCAGAGAGTCCTCTCTCTTACGCTATGATAGCACACATCGACACAGGGTGTTCCCTTCCTTATCTTGTCTTCAGATTGAATTTGTTTCTTTAATGTACATTTTACCTTTCCAACTGTGTTGTCTGAAGGTCAGAGACCATCTGTTTCAACAGTATTCCTTTCAAGCCAACATTTAGGAAAATTGAGTAATCATAGTTAGTACTAAAAACACCACTGAGATTAATATTGGCCGCATTTTAAAAAGTGCATTAAAAAGTTCTTCTTTGTATGAGCTCTGCAGAAGGGGCCCCAGCTAATGGAGAAAGAGGAGAGCTTGACAAGCTTAGAGTAACAGTATGTAAACAGACCTTGAATTCTCGGCCTGCTTTTCTTGCCAATCAATTCTAAATAGCATTATTTACCATACTTGTTGATGTTTTGACTGGTCTAAGTTTTTCTTTATAAAAAGATACACACATTTAGAGAATTGTTATCTGTGTTCTTGTTTATTTGTGGAGAGGAAAGGTTTATTTACTTCATTCCTTATACAGAACAAAATATTACTGTTTAATATGATATTCTGCAGCAATAGTGTCCCTCATTCATCTCTGTCCTGTTCTCCACATGCCATGATATACCCAGTCCACAGTAGGCATTCAATAACTGCTTGAATTCTTTTATAATTAATAATTATACATGGTTTTTTAAATATATGATATAAAAATGAGAAACCACAAAGCCAAATATAGATGTAATTGGTTACATAAAATTTTACATGGGTAATAAAATGCAATAAACAAATTTAAAAGATGAAATATAATCTTATAAAAGTATACTCAAGATATGTAGCAAAGAGCTAGTATTCAGAACATAAAAAGTTCTTATAATTTAACTTTTAAAAAAGCAGACTAATGAAAATATGAGCAAAGCAATACAAGTAAATAGTAAAATATGTAAAATGGTTTATCTTTCTTAATAATGTAATTAAAACAAATTAAGTGAAAAACGCCTCTTATATGTGATGAGTGAAAATAAAGAAACATCAAAAATCATTTAAGTGAATCTGATAGTATCTTTTAAAATTTAAGCTTGCATAAAAGCTTTGTTTCATATAATACTGTGAATTTATAGTATAGATACAGAAACATAAATATGAAAGAATATAGTTAAATAATGTTCAATGCTTTCTTTTTTGTAGTGATACTCTATGAATGAGCATCTACATCATTTTAGAGACTTGGATTAAATGAATTAAGTTCACTTACATGTATGTTCATGGAAAACATTAAACTTATATTGAGAATAAAGACAATTGTGATATCCTTAGTGTGATCTCATTTTATGCAACCAAAGTATACACTGAAACATTTCAGAATGTTGCTTCTAAGAATGTGGGCACCAATATTTTAAGACATCTTTCCAGCTACAAACATTCATTTAAAAGAGTACTAGTAAAATTGTTTATAGAAAATGTAATTCTACTGTTTAAAAAACAATGACAAAATAACCAAGAAAAATCCTCTAGAAGTCAGAGTATAGAGCCTAAATTTAGGTATTAGATTCATGAGAGAGTTGTAGCATCCTACAAGATACTATGGCAGATGCCCTTACTTCTCTCCCGGTGCCTAGGACATTTTGGGATACTCTTGTTGACTTCTGAGTAACTATCTGGGACTCTCCTCTCTCATAAATCCAGAGGGCCACTCTGATGTCACAGGACAAGTAGGAATGTCAGAGAAGACTATCTCCTCCCTCTGTCCTAATAACTCTGCAGTGACCCCCAGATACGGAGTAGAAATAAATAAGCTCCTCTGGGGTGGAGATTTGTTAATTCCCAACCAGATTTTATATAATATCTGAGTTTCCTAATTTACTTTATCCATGGATATTGGTGGCTAAAACTCATATCAAGTGGGTCTCCCCTCTTTTTTCCTTGACCTCTCAGGTCATCCTTGAGCTTGTTTTTCAGGATGTGCTTCTGAGAGAATCAGAGGTAACAGTTGGGATTTAATGTCTGCTCTCAAGCCAAAGTGAGGAAAATGGTAACAGGGAGCCTTGCACTGATGTGATCCTGAGCTGCCCTTCAGGGAGTAGAGAGATAAAGGGCCTTTATTCTTTATTCTAAAGAAGTGTCAAACCAGTTTCTTGTTCTGGGAAAAAGCAGTCAAGCAAACAAAAAATTACTTGAGAAACTGGAAATGAAGAAGACAGGCATCTGGAAAAATTGGAACCCACAGGCTGAAAAACTTAACTGTAAACTGTTTTTGTGATTCATTTGAGAGCGAACACAAAACATCTAAGAAATGAAAAAAAATAAATCCTCATTTAATACTGACAATTAAAAAAAGTAGAAAAGGAATCACAAGTGAGAAATGAGGCAGTAAGCAGGAGCGTCAAAAACCAAACAAACAGAAGTTTGAAGGAATTTACAAAACAAGCCAGTTATAGGTGATTACAGATAAACCAAAGGATAAAAATTATGAGGAAGGAATGTTAATCTGGAATAGGGATGACTAGATTAAAAACCCAGACATCATTAATCCAGGAGCTATATGGTAACTGAAGACAAAAAGCCAAATGTAGGTCAACACATTTTAGACATATCTCAAAAGTTTACTGTTCAGAAACAGTCACAATGAAGGGCTGGACTGAACAAGCTATAGTGAATGTGGAAGAAGGGACTGATGGGACCAGGTCATCCAGTGTCTGTCCAATAGAAAATCATGGATGTGAGAAAGGGTGGGAGATAAAATTCTCATAGCAAGTGTGGCTGAAACCTAACTGGATCTGGCAAAATATTGCTAAAGAGAAAACAATAAAGGAGTATTAATCAACATGAGTAAATGTAGATGAACTTGGAGAACATGACTGTGGATGCTCTGGTCTTCTGCTTAGGACAGTGGTGATAAGACTCTACTCAGTAAGGCAATAGCTTCTGGCCTGAGATCCAATATGGCACCCATTCCTAGGGCATGATGGATGCTGTGTGCAGCCCTTCCCATCCAATGACAAATTCATCTTTTAACCAGGCAGCTCTCCTTGGGGAATCTACAAGCTGGGCTGGGGCTTTGGGCTGAGTTTTTCACTGAGCCTTTTCCTACCTCCGACTTTTCTTTTCCTGAACCCCTTTCAAATGCATAACTGTACTGTGACCTAAGGCTCTCCATTTTTATTCTTTGTCTCCTTCACAGATACCTCAAAGAAACATATGGAATATTAGTTTTGACTTCATGTATTCTTTGCTAGGTGCCTGGTCAACATAGAGAATGTTAGAAATGACACAGCACCACAGTCATGTCAGTTGGTCTCACAGAAGGACTTTATCAGCAGCAGTAGAGGCCAAAGGCAAGACAATATCACCCTCCAGGTGTTGGAAGAAAGCAAACAGTTAGCCTAGATAATTCTATGTCCTATTAAAATATTATTCCAGATTGAGGGTTAAATAGAACTATTTTTAGGTCTAAACCTTGAAAGTATTTACTACTTACAAGCTCTCAAGCATGAACATAAACCAAAAAGGACAAACAGTGTAGGAGGCAAGGGTGAGTGGTGGTGGGAAAATGTGTGTGCCTAGTTGAAAACATTTAAAGATAATAGCTTGGGCTTGTAAACACAGTGGGGCTGGGATATAGACAACAGTATCATATTATGAAGTGCAGATATCTCACTTAAAAATGACATGAGGCCTAGGGAGATGGCTCACTGGGTAAAGTCCCAGCTGTAGAAGCTTGGGGACCTGAGTTTGGATCTCAACACCACATAAAGACTAGCTATAACACACATTAGCAATCTCAGCTCCAGGTGGACAGAAAGAGGTGGATCCCAGGGGCCCACTGACCAGCTGGTCTAGCTGAAATGGTGAGCAGCAGGCTCACTGAAAGATCTTGTCTAGATACATAAGGCAGAGAAGCAAATGGAGAAGGCAACACACCCACACAGGCACATCTGAGAGAAGGAAAGAAATCCCTATTAACTTTGTTTTCATCAGAACTAGATACTGAAAAACAAACTCAAGAATGTTTAGGGGTAGGTGAATGAGGAGGAGGAGGAGAGAGAGAGAAGGGGAAGGGAGAAACCTGATTTTGGTAAAATGCCTCTTTTGTATTGAATTTATATATTTTAACAATCTTTCTATATAATATTCACATACAAAAACTTTAAGTGCTTTTCTTAAATTAAAAAATAAGGCATTCAATATTTGAAAAAGTATACAATACACTATACTGAAGTATGATAATGATGTCAAGTATATGTAAATAAATAAAACTTTATATTTTAAATTTGAGTATAAATAATTTAAATATAAGGCCAGAGATGTTAAGTATCTAATCCCCAAGTCAATAAAATAAATTAAAACACTCAACCCATTTAGTATAAAACAAAAAAGTGCAAAAAATATAACAAAATCATAATGCATTAAAAAACAAATTTGGATTTTGATAAAGAAGTTTAATGAATGCACATAGAGCTGGTTTGATGTCTGATTATGTTAAAAACTAAAGCAGGTTGTTTAAAAAAATACTAACATATGTATTTTCTGACCTGGTAAAAGAAAGAATACAAAAAGGTACAGTAGGGACACTTACTGGGCTAGCATCATTAAGTACCAGAATATTATTTAAATAGCGTTATTATAATACTAACTGAAATAAAGTTTATAGCTAAAATGAAAGTAACATTTCAAGAAGATAATCATCCTGAACTTAATACATTCACCTTCAAGATAAACCTCAAGGCCCACGTATACAGCAAGGAGAACTTCACAAAGCCTTAGTTGCACCAGGTTTTAACTTACCTATTACAGTCACTGACCCAGAAGGCAGAATCTAGTAGATTAGGTAACCATGACAGTTCAGTTAGCTTTGTGCTGACAGCTACGTATAAACACTTTCTGACATTACCGAACAATTCATTCTTTTCTTTCTTACATTAAGCCTTTACATTGAGATCAGTGACCCTGACAGCTACAAAGGAGTCTTAAAGATATTGATGAATCATTTTACAAAAGCAACATCCTCTGAAGAGAGGACATGGAATTTGGAAACTAATGATGATGGTGATGATAATGATCATAAGGATAATAAAAACCTTCCTACAACCCACAAGGAAGGCACTTAAGATAACCACTTAAGTAAGCAGTGCAGACAAAACTACTCATGGGCATGAGAGAATATTTACAAATGAGCCACAATTACAGTCACAGGGCATAGATGATGGTATCAACTGAGGTGCTGGAAAATGTAAGGTTTGGATGGAAAAACCAGAATCCAGAACTAGGTAAATTAGAAGCCAATGGAAGAAAATCATGGTGAGAAGTTTGAAAATTAATGAGGCAGATAAGGAGAGGTTGAACACACAGGCACATACAATGCTCTCTGATCAAAGTATTCAAATCCCAGCTACCTATGTGGCTTGCTCCCTCAACTATGCCCTAGCCTGCCAACCCTCTCAAATGTTTTCTCTGCATTATCACCAATTCACCTCAATGAATATTTGTTGAATAGATAAATAGCTATTTAGATAATTTTCTGTGTATTGGGTATATTTGTAATTAAGAATTTTAAGTTAAGGAGCTGGAACCATGTACGGCTAAAGTACTTTCTGCCCAAGCATGAAGACCAGAATCGACATCGCTAGTGCCCATGTAACTGCTGGGTGCATGTAGAGGCCTACCTATAATTCCAGCCCCAAGATAGAGAAAAGGATCCCCAGAATAAGATGGTAAGGGAGATCACCCATATCAGTAAATTCTGGATTTGATTAAGAGGACTTGCCTCAAAGAATCAGGTGAAAGAATGATCAAGAAAGATTCCAGATATCAACCTCAGGTCTCTACAAGCTCATGAACATTCTTTATGCATCTATAAACATGCAAACATGCCTAAACACATGCACAAAAACCACAGATACATACCTCTGAAAAGAAGAAAACTACAATAAAGAATTTAAACTTTCTTTAATGAACAAGCAGTATCTATATCTGTGAGCACAGCAGAGTTTGTATAGATGGATTATCAATATAAAAAATTAATAATGATTAAAATTTTTATTTACTTAATTAGTTATAATATGCTTACATTGCTTTTTTAATCTCAAGAAAGATTAAATAATGTACTTCCTGAATTGCACATGTCTAGTTCATACTTCAGATAAATCCTATTATAATTTTAAACCAATCATTCTATTACAGAATTAGTAAAAATTGTCAAGCACATGTCATGTGGAAGGTATATCTGAGCACATTTAAGAATTCCTTAAAGATAACCTAAGCAAGAAGATCTCATAGTAAAACTTCTCACAGAACACTAAATTACCTCATGAAAAAATCTGAGGCTATTCTTGGATTCTGCTGTCAACTCTGTAAAACCTGGGAACAAAGAGAGACCTGAAATATGAAGAAGGCATCCTTATCCATTCTTTTGTTCTCTCTTTCTGTCATCTGCTTATAGATGGCTTAAGACTTTAGATGTAATTCCTATTTGGGGGTACAGAATCTTAAAAAGTAGTTCAGGCTGGCTTGAAACTCACTATCTTTCTGTTTTATTCTGCTGAATGTTGGAGATATAGGCATGCTGTTTTTCATAGAGAAATCTAGAAGCTTGTCGTGGAGGGTGAAGGTGGGAAATGTCACTGACTCATCCTTGGAGCAGTTGCCCCTCAGTTCCAGCCTGCCAGCTTCACTGGAAGCCCAGGAATCAGAGCCTTCATCGTGTGGGAGTATTGTGCATTTGGACTGTGAAACTTTTATGTTCATAAAGTGAATACATTAGTAAAAAAAAAAAAGAGCTCGAAAAAATTAATTAAAATCTGAAGATCAAAACATTAATGTGTTAGATAACACACCAAGACAGGCAAAATGTTCCATCAAGCCTCCTTTCTATTGATCGAACAAGTTTAAACTAGAAAATCTTTATTAAGCACACAATGACGTTAATCTGATGATTATGTGGCACTTATTAAAACAGAGAAAATAGAAGATCTGGATGTGGACAAGGAGGAAATAAAGCACATTTCATCAGTAGCAATGGAATAGCACTAAATTTGAATAGAGTTTCCAAGACACACACATGCATATACATACACACACATACATACATGCAAACACACATACACATGCAAACACACATACACATGCACATACATACATGCACACACATATGCATATACTCGGGAATGCACTTCATTATACTTTATCCAATTGTGGAGTTGTTTTCTCCATTCAGTGTGTCTGCACAATTCCTGATTGTCTTTACACCTCAAAATGGTGTGTTGGCCTTATGATAGGAAGGAAGAAGTCATAAGGTCAGCCTTCCTTTTGTGTGGGCTTTGCAGCAGATTTCTGGGTAGATGAATAAAAATGAGATTACAGAACCTCTCTCTCTGTCTCTCTGTCTCTCTGTCTCTCTGTCTCTGTCTCTGTCTCTCTCTCTCTCTCTCTCTCTCTCTCTCTCTCTCTCTGTGTGTGCATGTACAAGTCAGGAGATAGCCTCGTATATTGGTTTGTGACTTTTATCTTGTTTGCAGCTGAGAATGCCTATCTGGCTTGAAAACACAGGGATTCTCCTCCTTCTACCTCTCACCTCATAGCAGAAGAACTGAGAATCTAGATGCATGATGTTGCTTGGAGGCTGGAGACCTGAGTTCAGTTCCTGACACTTGCACAGCAAATATTCTAAACCACTGAGTCATCTCCATATTGTTTTTCTTGATCTGTGTTCCACATTATTCACCAACCCCTTTATGACCTGTCTCTTGCACCCAGTAGAAAACTGTTCATCTTTACCCTGCAGTGTCTGAAAAGGAATAGGAAATATACTCCTTGTATTTTACGAAATCATTGCAACTGTCCCCAAAAGAGCTTTGCTCTGTGGTTTAGGGTTTGGGTGCTCTGTGCTTCCATTTCATCTCCTCATGGGTTAGCTGCACCTTTGAGGGCTGACTGGGAATCAGACCCTCATGAATGCCTTGGCATTTTGTGGAACTGGTGCTTTTCACTTCTAGATTCTGAATCAAAAAGTATGTCTCTGACTTGGAGCTGCCCATACTTTGAAGTACAGGAAAGAATATAGGATAGCATTTAAAGCAATCAGTGTAGTAGTTGGGGCCTATAACTTTGGTTGCACTAAAACCATTTCATGGTAAACAGGAGGAGGCTGACTAATACCACAGTTTCTTTGTGCTACTGTTAAGCATCAGTGGGAAATTCCTGTCATCAGGGTCCAGGCCGGAAGCCACAGACCCTCACCACTACTGATGTATAAAGAGGCTTTCATGTCTGAAGTATGCATTCTGGCTGCTCTCCAGTGACATAGGCAGCACAATGTCAAAACCAGATGTGTACTGGAATCATTTCCTGGCTCTTTTCTCACCCATCCTCCCTGTGCTGGTGGGGTCTTTACCCTCTGCCTTCTTCCTCTTCAGATAGTCATCCTAGGTATGTGCTGATTCTGCATCAGGCTGGAAATAGGACACATATCAATAAAACTCTCTCTAGTTCAAGTTCCCCTCTGATTCAGATTTCTTCATCTCTGCTCTCCTATTAGACATCTTAAACATAGTGTAGCATAAACACATCTCTTAAATTCTGGTGCAACCTTCTTTGCTCATCTGATCTTCCTTCAATCTATTCCACCCTGGGAGACATGAACCTCTAATACAGAAGAATCAGTTATTCTCATGTGTTTAACGGCTGATAAGTAGATAATGTGGTACCAAATGTGATCCTGTGAACACATGGCAGACAGACAGACAGGCAGACAGACAGACACACACACACCAGTTTCCTAAGTTTAGCAGCACCAATAGTGTCTCCTCTAGCTTTACAGATGAAGAAACAAACAAAACACACTCTGTCCCAGGCAATAAAGCTGATAGGGATAGAACCAGACATGAGTAAGTGATCCCAGCTTCAGAATCTGGGATCCTGACCAAGCATGGTGTCATAGCTATGTAAATCTAGAATTTCAGTCAGTGATGGAAGATGGAGGATTAGGAGTTTAGGACCAACCTCAGCTACAGAGTGAACTCCAGACTATCCTATCTCAGAAAAGCCATAAAAGGAGAGGAAAAAAGGAGGGAGAAAGAGATGGAGGGAGAGGTGGAGGGAGGCGGGGCAAGAAGGAAGGAGAATGGGAGGTGTTATTGCAAAGACTGAGGTTTTCTTTCCTTCCCATCTGTTATGGTCTTATTGATTCCCATAGCCAAACATTGCCGCTGATCCGTTCCCCAGTCTGAACGCTAATCCAATCTATTCTCATCTGGCCTGCAGTAAACATCATCTTCTCACAGCAGACTTCCTATCTTCTGCTGAATAAGCCATTCATTCCACATGAGCCAGAGCCATCATTTTAAATCTGCACTCTATAGCAACCAGCCAACTGGTTTCTTCTGGTATATTTTCTTTGTAGATTTACCAAAAACAGAAAGCACACTGGAACATCTATTTGCTTATGTGCTGTCAGTTTTCTCTCACTTTAAGGCAAACTCTATGGAAATATGTATATTGTCAGTTCCTCTTCAGCATCTTGAGTCCCTAGACTATATTAAGACTCCAAGAATGTGCTAAATGAATGAGTGCGAGGACTGTTACTAAGGAGCAGTCACTGGTGTAAATTAATCAATGGAATCTCAAGTTGCTTATAAAAAATGGGAACAATCACACTTATATTGAAGGGGTTCTGAGAGTGTGTGAGAGATTTAAGTAGTAATCAAAATATTTTCATAACTATGTAAAAATATACTATTCATAATTGGTATACTATATATCACCTATTTGTCTGCCTGTCTTATCTATCTTTTTCTTATAGTTTGAATAAGATATGCCCCTCAACTGGAACATGTGTTGAAGGCTGACTCATTAGTTGGCAGTTTTATTGAATGTTACTAAGTCATGGATTTAATAATCAATTGATAGATCATTAGCTGAATGGGCTATTAGAATTAGGGAACGCATTGGAAAAAGAGAACCATTGGGAGGTACACCTTTGAAGAGTAAGTATTATCTGTGTTATCTCTCTCCCCTTCCTTATCTTACTTCTTTTCTCTTTTCTTCCTTCCATCTTTCCCCCATTCCTGCAATGAGGCAAACAGTTCTGTTACACCACATACATACTCTCTGCCATGCTTTTCTGTTTCAGTAGAAGCCTGTTGGGACCTTGAGCTGAAACTGTGAGTCAGAATACATCTTCCTTCCTTTAAGCTGTTTCTCTTGAGTGTCTTGTCCTAGTGATGAAAAACTAATACAGTAGTTACAAGTGTAACACATCGAGTCTAGGCTGATTAATAGCTTGTTATGTGTTGCACGTACTTCCACATCAACATAGAGAAGATTACGCTGCCCCTATTTTGGGACCTAACATATCTACTTATAATTTTCAGATTATAGAGAGATATTATATACTGTCACAGTGAATTTTTCTATATATGTACATATACACACTTAATATGGCCACATACTTATTGATATTTGTCTATTTGGGTTTAAAAATTATTGTGTCAATGGCCTGACCACTGAAATGCACATTTGACAAATCTAGAAATGTGTACAGCCAAAACCAGATGTCTGATTATTTACTTGAGATTCCTATAGTAAAGTCATTATTATGCTCAAGCCAGCACACCTGAGGAATATGGGGATAACTAATTAAGACAATCTAAAATACTGAACCCCAAATTCAACTTTAGCAAATTTAGAACTTACTTGCGGTTACTACTGAACACAGTTCTGTGCTACATATGCACTATTGGAAAGGCAGAGTTGCCTATTAATTATAATTCTTGAGTCAATAAAAGTCCTGCACTTATAGTCTTTAAATATCAGTATTATATATTGTCACACTAGTGTTTTGATAAAATGTAGTCACCAGAAGGATAATAGTCAAAATATTGAATCATTATATTGACCAGAGATGAAGTACAATTGTGTCTATCTTGGTATCTATCAATGGCCCACGTCATGTAGAAGGACCCCAAGACCATTCTACACTACATCAAAAACAAATGAACAAAAAACCAGTCTGGCTTGAAAACTTAAGAGGAAGACGTCAAACCTCTTTGGAGATCAACAACATTCTTGGGAGTTCATTCCTCAGAAAATAATTAAAGTCATCATCACTCATTAAGATTGTAGTAATAACCTAAGCACAGGTCAAAGTGACCGAGTTTATAAATTATTATTTTTAAAATTTAGGTTGAACACTTAAAATGGGCTTTGAAAATTTAACTATAGATTACCTAACAGTACATTTTTGTATTTCTTTAAAAATGAAATACTTAAATATTGTATTGATAAGAATAAACAACAAATGAACCTTTTCCTAAGAACTAGGCAATTAAACTGTATAGCACTACACACTGATGCTTCTACTGGTCTATCAGACTTTACAATAACTCTTTGTTATTCTTTATTAATGTTCTAAAGTGAAAAATATCTTCTCAGTTTAAAAGTTCATGGCATAACACATAAAATTCACTTAGTCCTTTGGCTGAAATATTAAAACAATTTTCCTTCATTTTGAGTGTTACTCATAAAATAGGTATTATCAACTGAAAATGGTACCATTTTATAAATCTTTCCTCCAGTGTTTTCAATTTAAATGACATTTTAAATTTGTTGAATACTGAATGTTTAAGTCCCAATTTTATAGTATATACTTTAAAAAAATAATAAAATATACAAAGTCTGTTTATTAAAAAGTCTTATCTCCAAAGTTACAGCAAATATATTTAAATTATTTTTAATATTTCTCCTTTTATACACAAGTATTTTAAGCTACATGTGAATTATCTACAAATAATTAGCTATTAAGTTCTAGGCTAACACATTTTTAATGCAAATTTACCAGCACTCCAAAGAAACCCTAGCACTGGAAAAGCCTGCATGAAGAACAAGGAAAACACAACACCCCAGAAAAGGCACCAAGTTAACAAAGGCAGCTAATGAATACAGAATTCAAGGACTGAGTTCATATATCTAAGCCAGAGCTTGGTAACTACCTAACTAAACTTATTTTAGGGTTCATTTGATTTGCAACTAAAGATTTGTTAATCCCGTGGGATGTGACTAAAGACAGAACATGTTTTTATGTGTCTATAGCATACATTCAAAAATACTAGATTAGTTTGTATAGAATTGTGAACTGAGAAGTACTCTGAATAATGGAGAAAATCACCAAGAGGTCATTGCCCTAATATACAAGACTAAAAATTTTGATAGAGACCTAAGAACAATAAAAATAAAACTAAATTAACAATTAAAGATATCTACGACCAAAAACATCAGTAAAATAATTTAATGGGCTTAGTGATAGATTACATAGACCTGAAAAAAGGAATATGTAAATAAATATTGGTTAGAAGAAAACATAAAAAAGAACAAATAGATCAAAAGTAAACAATGGGATAGGTTGATTTGAATCTTCAATACACATACAGCTATTAAGAAGGCAAGACAGAATGAGGCATAATAAAATTATGTATTATTTACTAGTATAAATATTTCGAGGTTACTGAATGATAGAAAGAAAATTTACATAATGAGACAGTATAAGAATATTTTCAAGTTTGTCTATGAAACTATTAGTAGAAAATTTCATTCCCAGGAAAAAGATACTTCATGAAAACGATGCAGTAGACAAAAATAACACTTGAATGAAGTCATTACTACACTGTATACAGGAAATAATAAATTGTATATGATTGTATAATGTTGCAATAATAATTATCATTGAGGTATTTAAATTATATAAAATTAGATATCCATTGAGAGCGTGTAATTTCATGGGTATACAAAGGCAGTCGGGGTATTTTAAGGTTCTTAAACTTCTCTTGAAGGGATAGAACATTAATGTACATTATATTTGGTTAGATCATCGGTGCATCTTGTATTCTCCATCAGTAAAACAATGTAAAAGAATATAAAACTAATAAAATAATGAGAGAGGAGGTCACACAGTGATAAAAAAATACTCATTCCAAAAAAATAAAAGTTAAAAAGAGAGAAGAAGATAGACAACTGGGCTATATAGACCAAATGATCACACCAAACATGAAAGGACTAAATACTCCACAAAAATGCAAATATTATTAAACTGATTAAAAAAAGAAAGAAAAGACCTTTACTAACCTTTGGCTTACAAAGAGGCAATTCTCAATGATAAACATAGAGAAAATTAAAGGACAAGAGTGGAAAATAATCCTATATGTACATCCTAAATAACACAGTTCTTGTATAATAGATTTTTAGCAAAGTTGAATCAAAAGAAAGAAACACACAAGAATAAAACCATGCATGGGATGTAAAATAATGATCAAACTTCTGTCCAGTGGAATAATTCTAAATTTACATCATACTTAGCAAGTAATTCTCAGATATTTTCACTATCACCTTGCTTTTCAGACACTTTTTCCTTGAATTCCATATGTTTATGGGAATTTTGAGACCATCTGTAGTGTGTATCTGTGTATGTACTGAGATCCTTAGAGAGCTAGAAACCACTATGAGAACTTGTTCTATAAAAATCAATTATTTCTCCAAATGGCAGATGGGACTTAATCATCCCAATATTAGTGTGACTGTTATACAATTTCTGATATGCAACCTTGAGCTATAAAAATGAAATTTAAAACTGTTTAATGCAATATATGAGTAAGTGATAAAAACTTAGAGGAAAACAGCTGTGTCCTCAACCCTAAGGAAATTTTACTATGCCTATTTGAATCATTAATATACAGAAAAATGAGTATAGATATAGAAGATTTGCATGATGTGGTTAATTAATTTCTAGTTGACATATGTGGAGGGCTACACTCAATAACTCAATAACCATTCATTTCATAGGCATGTGGAACCTTATATAAGCAAAATTGTAACAAATTTTAAGCCTCAAAACCATGTATAGTAAGTTGACAAGCACATTAGAATTACACTCATGAATAATGACAAACTAAACAATCCCAACACATTTCACAATCAATAGATGCATTTGTAAACGATAAATTGGGTCCAAAAACTTTTTTAAAAATTTAAAATTATTTTTAACTAACTGATAAAGAAACGTCAACTTTTAAAATACATGTGATGCAAACATGCAATCCCAAACCAAGTTAAGGACAAGACAAAAAACAATTAGGGAAGAAATGAATGAAATTGAAACTAGAAGAACAATACTCAGAATTAATTGAGGAAAGAGTTGATTCTTTGAAAAAGTTAACCAAACTGACAAAGATCTAGGGTCACAAACCAAGAGAAGAAGGGATAGATAACACCCGAATAAAAGACATCAGGAACAAAAGGGAGATGGTACAACAGACTTCAGGAAATCCAGAAGACCACTAGAAAATACTAGAAAAACTCACATTCCAAGAACCGGCAGAACCTACGTGAAACAGATACATTTCTAAATGTGTATTGTTTACTGAAATAAAGTCATATATTAATTATAAACAGTCCCACAAGGAACAATGAGACTGAGGTAGTAGATAAAAGCCTCTCCACAAAGCCAAGTCCTGGACCAATGTTGCTGAACTCTAATACTTTTATAGGGATTATCTGATGCTGACAGTTCTTAAACTGTTCCAGACCCAGGGAGGGGAGGATCCTCACTGAATTAATTTGATAAAGTCAGTATTATCCTAATATTAAAACCAAGTCAAAATACAACAAGAATAGAAAGAAAATGTACAGCTCAATAACCCTAAAAAAGAGAGACACAAAAATCCTTGACAAAATGTTTGCATATCAGATTCAAGAACATATCAGGCAGATGATGTGTCATGAGAAAGGACAAAGGAAAAATTCATCTTAGCATTACAAGGTTGGTTCAACATAAACTGATAGATGAATGTAATTTACTATATGAATAATCTCAAGGACCAATTGTTATGTTCATCTCCATGAGTCAGAAGATGCTTTTGATAAAGCCGTCTATACTTATATGATAAAGTCTTGCAGAAATTAGGAAAAGACAGAACATACATCATAATAATAAAAGCTATGTCTGAAAACTAGCTGACAATGTTATACTAAGTTGGGGGCAGGAATGGACATTTCTCCTAAAATCTGGAAGACAGGGTGATTAGTTTCCTCAGTTTTATTCATTATTATGCTCAAAGTTCAAATGTAACCAGACAAGACAGAAATATAAAAGGAATAAAAACAGGAAAGAAGCAAAATTATCTCTATTTGAAAATGCCATGATTCAATACTTAAAAGACTACAACTTCTACCAGAAAACTTAGATTTAATAAACATTTTTAGTAAAGCTACAGAACACAAAATTGGTGGAAATGCAGAGAACACTTGGCTGTAGGATGCCCAACCTGATTGATAAATCTATAACACAGTTCCTGTGGAATGGTCCTTCTGTATACTCTGAATATGGATTGCTCTCCTTGCTTGATAATAAAGCTATTTTGGCCTATAGCAAAGCAGGATAAGTTTATGTGGAACATTCAAACTAAGGAGGGGATGAAGAATGGTCAGATAGAGATACCAGCCACCCAATAAGCAAGGATGCCAAAGGACAGGTAAGCCATGAGTCATGTGACAATAGAAATAGAAATAGATTAAGTGTAAGAGCTAGTTAGTAAAAAGCCTGAGCCATTGGCCAAGCATTTATAATTAATATAAGCCACCGAGTGGTAATTTGGGAAACATATTCAAGAGCAGGCTGATGGAAAAGAAGCCTAGATTCACACACAACCTTTATACATAAGGCTCAGGGAACATTTCCGAAGAGGAAGCTGAAAAAAATGTAAGAGACAAAGAACCATGCTTGCTGCATAATATTATCTGTAATACATGACAGGAAAACTACACCAATGACATCTCAACATTACAGCGACCTAAGCAGGAGCTGAAGAATGGCAACACTTATTGACATGCCAACATGGATGAAAGGATTCTCACAAAACCCCATCCCTAGATGAAGAGCTATGGGCAATCTATCAGTCTCCTCCAGCAACAAGCTCCTTGCTAGGTTATCCAGTCCCAATCAGTAAGTCATAAACACACGGATATATGACCAACTCTAAATAAATGCAGGAGTTATATTTATAAATTAATAAAC
Source organism: Sigmodon hispidus (assembly GCA_004025045.1). Lineage (NCBI taxonomy): Eukaryota > Metazoa > Chordata > Mammalia > Rodentia > Cricetidae > Sigmodon > Sigmodon hispidus. Next base: position 84,890 of record PVIH01006310.1, on the reverse strand, counting down.
AATATATAATAAATTATAATTAAGTTATAACAACAGTGAAAGAATAAGAGGTGGTGCATTTGAGAAGGAGTAGGGGGATGCAGGAAAATTACAGAGAGCAGGGGAAATTATGTAAATAAGGTACATATGTATGAAAGTCTAGATAAATAAATTCGATTTTAAAAATTCAGAAGCTTTCATTTATAACAACAATCAACTTTATGGGAAAGAGAGGAAGAACACCTCATTCACAATCATTCTTAAAGGCTAAAATATAAAGAAAGACTTCATATTCACTTCAAGAATGTGATAGACTTATAGAAAAAAAAACCTTTAGGACACTGAAAAATGAAATTAAAGAAGACCATTGAGAGATTTCCATGCTTCTGAATCATCAGAATTAATAGAGTGAAATGGATGTACTACCAACAGTAATCTACAGACTCAAGGAAATACCTATTAAAGATTCCTCTAACAGAGACTGAAGAAATGGCCCAGCAAAGTTCTTATCCAGAGGACTCAGGGTCTTTCCCTAGCACCATATGATGGCTCACACCCATCACTAACTCCAGTTCTAAGGGATCCAATGCCCCTTTCTGGCCTGCAGGTATTAGGCATACATGCAGAACACAAGTATTCATGCAGGCAAACATCCATCCATACACATGATTAAAAGAAAATTTAAAAATCCAATGACATTCTTCATGGAATTAGAAATACCACATAGAGTCAAAGCAATCTGAAGTAGAAAAAAGACAAAAAAAAAAAAAAAAAGACAAAAAAACCAATGCTGATAAAATCATAAAATCTGATTTCAAATTATACGTCAGAGTGATAGTTATAAAAATAACATGTTACTGTAACACACACACACAGAAACAAGACATGTGGACCAATTGCAAAGGATAGAAGACCCAGAAGTAAGGCAGTCCATCTAGCTATGACCACTTAATAATTACACAAAGCTTCAAGAACATATACTAGAAAAAGGCAGCCTAGTCAACAAATGGTGCTAGCAAAACTGGACATGTCCCTGCAGAAGAATAGACATAGACTCTCATCTGTTTCTCCTCACAAAACTCAATTTCAAAATGGATCAAAGACCTTAACTTAAAATGGGAAATACTGAAACTGCTGGAGGCAAAACACAGGGAGCACACATGAAGGTACAGACATAGGCAATAACAGGGCTCTGTCAGCATAGGAAATTGCTCCTGAAATCAACACATGGGACTATATAAAATTTAAAAGTGTCTGCACAGCAACAGACAGCATAAAGAATGGAAGAAAAAATATCTGAGATTTAAGGATTGATAAAGATCATTATTTTTCTAAAGCACAAAGGGATGAGGTCAGTTCAGTAGCAGAGTGCTCGCCTCACATATGTAAGGCCCTCAGTTTGATCTCCAGTAACATACACACACACACACAAACACACACACACACACATAAACACATACACATGCACGCACACACACACCAACACACACATACACATGAACACACACACATGTGCATACACACACATGTGCATACACACACACACACACACACGAGTGTAACACACCCTAACCAAATTAGTTTTTTTTTTCTCTAGGACTTTGATTTGACATTCAAAGCCACCAACAACTATGAGAGAGTAAAAACAAAAAAAAAATCATTCATTAAATAACAGAAAGAGTACTTAATAAGCTAAATGCTTAGCACACAAGGTGTAAAGAAAACATTCTCCATATTATAAACAATATTCTACTTAATGGTAAACTGATGAAGGCTTTGCTTCTGTGATAGGACACAGATAATGTTGTTCATTATTTCCCCTTTAGGCATTTACAGAAATCTTAGCAAGTAAATAAACAAAAGCTATCAGTATTAAAAATAAAGACAGATGACCATCTTGGATATCATTCTTGAATATTATGTATTCTTGGATAATATAAATTATTTGGTTACAAAATCAAAAGAATCTATAAAGTACTTAAACTCATGAGTTTATGATCTTTATCAAGTTTATTATCATTAATAAACTATTATTAGTTTATTATCCATTAGCAAGCTTATGAATAATAAACTTTATACACACACAATGGTTTCTATGTATATTAGAAGCAAAAGTTGAAACTGAAGAGGTGCTGTTTAGATCAGATAAAAATACTAAGCACCTACTAATAGATACATCAAGGGGTATCACCAAGCCAACTAGAAGAAAAAGTAACAAATATCTACAAAATTGAAGGGGGTACACCATGCTTACATATCAAGGTTCAAGGAAGACATCATCTTCTCAGATTAACCTCTATCCCCCACTGTTAGTTTGTCTTGTTGATTGGTTGGTTTGGAAATGAAGAATCTTAATTCTAAAATTTATGTAGAATTATAGAGAACTCAAGATAACATTGAAGAATAAAACAGAAGATTTTGCTAATAGAAGAGACGTTTGTACTACTTAGAGAAATCAAGGATACCCGAGGAATGTGAAGAATCTTGTAGAATTAAAATATAAAATGATTGGGCCTGACAACAAAGATATTTATTGACTTTTGATACATGTAAAAAGGGAATCAGCAAAATGCACATTTAGTCGGGGTGACCTTCCTTCTGCACCTAACAGAAGTGCTGATGTGGAAGAGAGGAAATACACTCTTGGTGAGAGGCTACATTATTACAACTTTAAAAATTTTGACTTGTCTACTGATGTTCAACATAATTTCCTAAGGCCAAGAAGCTGTATTTCTAGGCATGTTGTGAACAGAAATATAGGAACTATATACCAACAGACTTGGGCTGACATTATCCATCATGTAAAAAACTGGACCAAGTCCAATGCTTCATTCAGTACAGTGGACAAATAGGATAAATCTCAGGCAATGAAAATAAACAAAATATGATTTTATGAAACAACTTCCAGGCCTCAAGACACTATATGGAAGGGAAGATGGAGAAGGATGATGGGACTCTAGCATGCTGATGATATAAAAAGTCATGGTCTTGACTCAAGTAATAAGAGATTGTGTTTGCTTGTTTGTATTAGACATGGTTTGGATTGACCTTGAACTTACATACATCTCATGCTGGCCTCAAAAACTGTGGCAATTTCCCAACTCAACATCCCAGATACTGGTATGAACCAACACGCTGGCAACTTGAATAACATACAGAGATTTCCTTACAATAAGTGAATGTTCAATACATTTGTAATTTAGGTTATATGTGCTATAGTTTATTACAGAGGAAAAAAGGCAAGAAAACAGCACAAATCCATTTCTGTTTCCACCACGTAATACTTGAGAATGGGTAACTTATAAAGAAATGGATTCTTACAATTCTGTGGACTGGGGATCTCAAAAGCTCGGTACCAGCAACTGGCACTCTGGCACCCTGCCTTCTAACCTGACAGAAGGTGAAAGAGTGAGAACAAGCTACCAAGAAAGGATGGAAGTGACAACTGGCATGTCTGTAACAACCCACCCTCAGGGTAACTAAGCAACTGTAATGGTGACAACACTCACCCCTTCATGAGAATTCTGTCCCATGAACTTAATACATTTACAAAGTTCTACCTGCCCATATAGCTAGCCTGGGAATGAAGCTTCCACAGCATGGATTCTGAGGAGAAATTTTGTGTGGGTGGCTAAATCGTCTTTTTTTTTTTTAATTAAAAATTTATTTTTCACTTCACATATCAACCACCGTTTCCCCTCTCTCCTTCTCCTGCCTCCCTCCTCCCTACCCCATCCACTCCTCAGAGGCATAAGGCCTCTCTTAGGAGTCAATAAATCTGGCATTCCAAGTTGAGGCAGGACCAAGCTCCTTCCTCCTGCATCAAGGTTGAGCAAGGCATCCCATAATAGGGAATGGGTTCCAGGATGGCTGCTCATGCACCCAGGACATGTCCTGGTCGCACTGTCAGTGGGCCCTCAAATAGTCAAGTCACACAACTGCTGCCCATATTCAGAAGATCTAGTTCAGATCCTGTCAAGTTCCCCAATTGTTAGTCCAAATACGTGAGCTACCACTGGCTTGGAGCTGTCTCTGTGGTTTTCCCATCATGAACCTGACACCTCTTGCTCATGTGATCCCTCCTCCCCCTCTTCACCTGCACTCTAGGGGCTCCGCCCAGTGCTTGGCTGTGGATTTTTGCATCTGCTTCATGGTACAGCCACTCTGGAAATCAATTTGATGGTTTCTCAGAAAATAGAGAATCAACCTACCTCAAGACCGAGCAATACCACTGCTGGGCATATACCCAAAGGGTGCTCAACCATACCACAAGAATACTTACTCAACCATGTTCATAGCAGTATTGTTTGTAATAGCCAGAATCTGAAAACAACCTAGATGCCCCTCAGTGGAGGAATGGATAAAGAAAATGTGATACATTTTCACAATGGAATAATATTCAGTAGTAAAAAACAATGACATCATGAAATTTGTAGGCACATGGAAGGAACTACAAAAAAATCATCCTGAATGACGTAACCCAGACCCAGAAAGACATACACAGTATGTAATCGCTTGTAAATGTATATTAGACAAAATGAAAATGGTGGCCGGGCTGTAATCCATGACCCCAGAAAAGCTGGATAAAAATGAGGACCCTAAGAGGGACATGCCTGGAGAACCTCAGGAAGGGGAAATAGTTAAGATTTCCTTGGTAAATTAGGAGGGGGGAATAGAGAGAAAAGGGTGGGGGTGGAAACATGAGGGATTTTAGATGACCAGGTTGGGGGAGGGACAGAGAGAGAGAACCAATGGGAGAGGTATGTTGATAGAGAGAAGAACCATTATGGGGTTAGGGAGAAATCTGATGCTAGGGAATCCACAAGGATGATCCCAACTAAGATTCCTAGCAAAAGTGAAGAGGCTGCCTGAACTGGTCTTCACCTGTCATCAGATTGGTGACTACCCTAATTGTCATCATAGAACCTGCATCGAGTAACTGATGAAAGCAGAGACTTTCAAATTGTAGCAAGGGTACATTTATCTTAAATTGAAAGCACTTAGCAGAACACGGTCAAGAACTCATCCAAGATCGGGTGCCAGTTGATAGGTTTATACACACTCTCACTCTCTACACACTCAACAGACAAAAGCCTTGCTATCTCTTTTACACTTTTATGAGACATGTTATATACACCTTCATCTCAGAAACTATAAGTAGAGTAAGATTAACTTGTACACAGTCTCAGAGCAAGAGTGACTCCCATTGAATCCTACCTGAGCCTCTTTGTACGCCACCATAGCCAATCACCCTCTTAAAGCTTGATTCGTCAACTTCTAAGGCATTAAAGATGAATGAATATTGTTTCTCTTTATTTTAGAACCTTGTGTGTATAAATATAGTTCAAAGAATGCTTTAACATGTTTGGAAACAAATGCCCTTATGCTTTGTATAAATATTTTAAAAATGTTTTCCAAGTCATGCTTAGAATGAGCAGAGATGAACTGAAAACATGTAAGAACAATTAAGACTTGTCACCATGTGGAAGTAGAATCCTGGCTCCACTCACTGGAATTCCTTTCTGTCTCAATTTCTTTGCTTTTGAAACGGTTTCAGTTAGTTCTTGCTTAACAGGAATGACGTGAGAATATAGTGACTTGTGTCATTTTGCTAAGAGTGAAGAGACTCATTACAAATGAAAGGCTGAAATTAGAGAGCCCAAAAGGACCTTGCTGTAAGTTACATTTTAGAAACACAAAACCAAAAATGCTAAATACCTTGCCAAGAGTATCAATCATTCTTGCATTCAGAACCCAAACTTGGGGTTTTAGGTTACAAATTTGGGGCTTCTTTTAAAAAAACTGGATCTTTTTTCACTTCCTCTTTTTCCTGTTCTTTCAAAAAAAAAAAAAAAAAAACTCCACATAAACATTTTATTTTAAATTACATTTTGCCATTTACTTCAATAAATATATGATGTGTTTAGTTCTGAAAGCTTTACATAAGAGGGAACAATATATGGAAATTCACTATGACCCCCCAAGTCACCTGTTAGTTCTGACGTGAGTATGGACATTAAAAGTTTTCCCCAACAATGCTAGATACCAAACCCAGGACCTCATGGCTGCTAGAGCAGTGCTGACCCTTGACCTCTTCTTTGTCTATATATCTCAAATTTGAGAAGACCTGTGTCCCATACGTCTCTCCCAAAACTACACATGAGCACTGAGACATCAAAATAGGTGTGTGTGTGTGTTTGAGAGAGAGAGAGAGAGAGAGAGAGAGAGAGAGAGAGAGAGAGAGAGAGAGAGAGATCAGTTTGTGCAATTATAAGCCTTTGAAACATCTTTCTAGCACAATTATTTTTAATAGTCAGGAAAAAAATATAAAAAAGTATATAAAACACATGTTAGAGTGTTCTTATGACCCAAGAGTGCCATTGTACAGACACCCACTTCATTTTTGGTTCATCTGAATCATTTCTCTCTCTACTAATAAAAGGCCTCAGGAAATAAAAAATTAAAACAACTAGATTTGTTCCATGATGAATAAAGTTTCCAAATTGAACTAAAAGTCAAATTGAAAATATGTTTTCATTACTTTGAAAAGATGAGGACACTATTATGAAGAACATAGGAAGGGACCCACATTTCCACCACACCGGAAACAACTCTTTCTAGAGTTAGTGACCTTTGGTGCATTGAGACATTCTTTAGACTTCCATGTTGCTGGGGCATCTCCTCTCATGAGAATGCTGTCTACACTTGTGAATGACTGAGCTCTTTCTTCTCACTGGACACAGCTGGCGACTGGCATAATGAGAAAAGGAAATGAAGGTATGTTTTTTTCTTCATGGAAAACCAAGAAATGCATAAATCACATTTAAACAGAACCAGCATTAGCTGTTCTCATACCTACAATATAAACTTATTAATATAAACAGTGTTTTCTAAATAACTGATATTGTGGCATAAATTTATTTTAAAAGTTTGCCTAAGATACATAGTTTCCTTCAAAACAATTTGAGAAAATTTTAAGCTTTCTATATTTAACTAATTTAAAAAACTAAGTGAAACTGAACCAATTTTAAAACAGGTAATTTAGCTGATATGTTCAAGTCAGTAAAATATATAACATACATTTCATGAAAAGGTTTCCATGAACACCATGGCAAGCTGAAAGGGACCTTGGTCTGGACAAAGCTCCTCATTCTGTACTGAAGAAAATCAAATCTGGGCTGATGATAGCTAGAGTTACTCAAACTAAAACGTTGAGTTTTCTGTTCATGACTCTTCTAGAGCATCCTGTCTTTTTGGTGGTTTCAAAGCATAAAATAAAATCAAAGCCAAATAGAAATCCTTTCTCCTTCACCCTCTAAGTTTGTTTTCAACGTTAAATACCGCACAGTGTCACAAATATGACAGTGAAATGATTTTGGCTATAAATGCCATAAGCTTATGGGAAAAAGTGAACAACTCGATCAAATTCCCAAAAACTACGTTTTCTCTCTTCTTCTTCTCTACATTTCAGGTTCTTCTTTAGAGGCGTCTATTTGTTACAATTTTTATCTAGATTTCCAAAGATTTTCTCTGAGAATATACTAAAGTTCTGTATATTTATACAAATGTCAATGTAGATTTTTTTCCTGTTTTATATATCTGGAAAAATCTTCTCTGTGCAGGTCTACTTGATTCTTTTAAATAACTGTGGCATTTTATTATCTGAATATAAAGTATTTTATTTATTGTTGGGTTCAGTTAGCTTCTGATTTTTTCCTCAGGACAGGGTTTCTCTGTGTAGCCTTGGCTATCCTGGAACTTGGGTGCCTTGGACTCAGACATTTCCTGCCTCTGCCTCCCAAGTGCTATGATTAAAGGCATATGCCACCACCACCTCCTGGTTAGTTTCTGACTTTCATATGACAAATAATGCAAAATTAATTATACGTTTAGACTAAGTTCGAAGAGTGTGAAAATTATTTATCATTATTTGCTTTAGAGATCAAGATTTGACCAAATCAAAGCTTATAATCACATCCCAATCTCAACCTGTATCAATGTAAGCATGTTCCTTATCCCTCACTAGCTGTGGTTTAACACTCCAAATTAGACAGAGTAAGATTCAGAGTCCCAGCTCTTAGGTTCTCATTAGGTGTGTACAGCAACTACTAAAAAGAAGAAAATTAAAAAAAAATCTTACTCTGAATATTATATAAGGAAAACTCACCAAAACCTTATTGGCGCTCTTCATTTTGTTTATCTCAAAGATGAAAGAGAGAGGGGAGGAAGAGGAGAAAGAGGGAGGAAGGAGGAGATGAAGGTAGGAACTTGCCAGGCTGGATAAAACTCTACCAGAGTACTGGCTTCAGCTATCATTTTAATACTGTGTATTGTATACAAATCTCAATGCATGTTGTTGTTGATATGATTTAGAATTTTTAATATTGAAATTTTTGCAGAATATTACTAATAATTGCCTGGGTTTAGTAGATTTCTTTGTACTGACATGATGGTTTTAGGTTTATTTGAAATGATAAACTTGCTCCTTAGACTCCATGCTTCAGCTGTTAATTTTAAACCCTCACTTGGCAGAGAGATACCAGCTGGTCCTAGCCACACAGGATGGACCATTGTCTGGATAAGGATGATTGAACTACATCAAAGCCAGCCAGTAGGATGAGGCAGCATGTCTGCGCCAGGGCTCACAGCCTCACAAGAGATATGCAGCCAACAGTCAAGTCTTCAGAAGGGATTTTTCCCCCTCTGAGGGTTCCCCCACCTTTGTTATCAAAGTGTTCCCTGTTATTCTCTTAAGGAACAGAACTGGAGTAGAAGCAATACCAAAGAGAGTAATATAATAACTTTAGAATGGTTGACATTTATGAAAAGGGTGTTTGTATTACAACCCTGATGTTTCATCTACAGTGAACACAAACCATGTTCCTTTGCTGTTTCAATAAATGCTCTAGCAGGAAGGGGTACCACTTTACACAAGAGAAACATGGCAAAGAAGGTGAACGTTCCCAGCAGAGTGACAGCATTTCTGGGGGAAATTCTTCAAACTCAGGGCCTGTAATTGCTTTGGCTTTTCATTGTGATTATTTTAGAGATAGAATTCTACAAATTTAGATCAGTAAGTGATAGTTAAGCATAAGAGAAGTGGTAATAATAATAATAATAATAATTAACAGACAGGAGAGGTAAAAGAACCTAGTCTAGGCTAATGGTTCAATATGATCTTTTCAGTATGAATCTTGTTAGGGTAAATTACAGAATGGAAGAGAAAAGGCACCAAGCAGCCATAAAGACAAGGAAACCGAGATGCCACAAACTCACACAAGTGATCCATGGAAGTTCTGGAATCACTGTCAGAAGCTTCCAGACACTGAGGGTGCTCCCTACAGCAAGGACATCATATTACATCAACATTCAAGCCCATCTTGGCTGCCAGTCCTCCTCATTTCTGTCAATTGGCGGCTGAGCTCTGGGGCTGCTTTCAGCATTCTCAAAGGGTTCTTCCTGTAGCTTGAGGAATGGTAAAGGAGAGCCTAGTGTATGAGTTTTAGTCTCCATCACAGGTGGGCAAATAAACTAAGTCAATGTAGGACAAAACTTGGGCTCTCCTCAGTGTGCCATTTTTTTTTTTTAAAGATTACAACTACAAAATAACAACAGTGTCTTCACCTGACCATATTAGATGTCTGTATGGATGAAAATTTACTTCTTGCAATCTACTCAGCATTCAGACACCTCTTCTATGTAGCTTCTCCTTCTCATAATCTTTCTTCCAAACTTTTCTTTGTGCGTGCATGTGTGTGTGTATGTGTGTGTATGTGTGTGTGTATATGTGTGTATATATGTGTGTGTATGTGTGTGCATGCGTGTGTGTGTATGTGTGTGTATGTGTGTGTGTATATGTGTGTATATATGTGTGTGTGTATGTGTGTGCATGTGTGTGTGTGTGTGTGTGTATGTGTATGTGTGTGTGTATCTGTGTGTGTGTACATGCTTAGGTGTCTTCCTCTACTGCTGTTCTCCTTGATTTTTGTCTATTTGTTTTTATTTTGTTTGTGAGTCAGTCCTTTTCCAAACTTGGGGCTTGCCCTTTAAGCTATGCTGGCTAGCTAGCAGCTCCTACCATTTCTTTGTTCTGCCCTTCAAGTGTTCTGGTTATAGACACTGTTGCTATGTCTAGCTTTTCCTTACAGACAGAGCATCTGAACTCAGGTCCTCAGGCTTACACAGCAAGTACTTAACCAACGGAACCATCTTTTCAGCCCCAAGCTACTTTTGCACTCGCTCCAGATTAAGAAATGATTGGCAACAGTGGTTTCTTTTTGATATTTTTGAGTAAAAGTTTGACACTCTCACATTTATATGTGGATAATTTAAATTAAAGCAAACCAAAACAAAACAAAACAAAAAAACCAAACCTTTGGTTGAATGTAAAAACACTATAAAAAGTTTGACCTCCAGGGATGTTAGAAATAATCCAATCCAACCAGTCCCTAATATAGATGAGGAAATGAAGGTCAAGAATATCTGAGTGGCTTAGTGTCAACCAGCCTGCTGCTGCCCAAAATAAGGGACTCCATCCGGTCATTTCTGCTCACCAGTTCCCATCTGCTGTGGAATTATGTTCTGGTACATTGTAAATATTTGTCTCTCCTACTGGTTTAATAAAACGCTGATTGGCCAGAAGGCAGATAGGAAGTGTGGGCAGGGCTACTAGACTAAGAAAACTCTGAGGAGAGGAAGAGTCAGAAGAGACACCAGCAGATGCAGAGGAAAAAAGGCCAAGATGCTGCTCTGTGAAAAGGTATTAAGCCACTTGGCTAAGCACGGGTTAGCTTAAGAGTTAGCACATTATATGCCTGAGCCCATCAGCATGAAATTAGTATGTTTCTGTGTGTTTCTTTGGGCCTTTGAAACTGCTGGTTCAGACCTCAGGAACTCAGTGCTAGGCAGAGCTAAGCAGCTTCAGGCAGGTCCAGATCTTGGGCCTAAACTGGGCCAGAAGTGTCATATTATACCCATCCACTGTTCTTTTATGATTCACACCATGCAGTCACTCTTTTAATTGCAGGTTAACCTTTTTAAATCGTTTAAATAATCATTGGAGGCAGGGCTTTAAGTATCTTGATTTAACATTAAAACATTGACACATTTCCTTCTTGATAGTGAAATTTGTAGATCTGCCTTGTATATAGACAGTTAGTCAGTTTGAGTCTCTATAGTTCTTTTTCTTTCTTTTCCTCAAATCTCAACATCAAGTGCTTTTAAGAAACCAAGGAGGCAACATGTCATGAATGGAAGCAAGGATATTCAGAGAATCATGAATAAAAGCAAGTATGCCTAGAGAGGTGCTGAGTGCCCAGGCCACTCTTCTGCAGATAATGAAATGTTCCCCTAATGCAAATGTTGGGGAAACCATGAAGTAGTTATAGAAATGCCCTTACTACTATGTGAGAGACCAGGTAAATCTTCAAATGCCAAAGTCTTGCTTCCTCAGGAAGGTGTACCTGCTAAAAAAAGATCCCTGCTTGACTGAGAACCTCTTTGAGATATGTGAACTGAATCCTCAGAATAGCAAATGCTTCGGACAGTTCATATACATGGGGAGTTTCTAAGTTATGTAAACCTCTGGAGTATGAAATAAACCAGATAAAATAGCTGTTACCACTGGGTGGTGGTGGCACACACCTTTAATTCCAGCACTAGGGAGACAGAGGCCAGCCTGGTCTATAGAACAAGTTTCAGGGCAGTCAGGGCTACACAGAAAAACTCAGTCTTGAAAACCAAAAGAAAAAAAAATAGCTATTACCTAGATATTCTTGAATCTTCTCTGACCCTTAAGTCTGACAGCTGTCTTTAATATAATGAAGCCCTTGTAGACATGGGTTGGATTAACTTCTTGCTTAATAAATTCCTTCCAACACTCTGCTCTGAATCAACAAGCAGTTTCCCTTGTGATTTGAGCTTGGCAAACAACAAGTTAGACCTTGGAAGAATAATTACTGGGCAGAGGCCTTTCCAGGTGGTACATTCCCACTTGGAGGAAGCTTGGTCACTTTTGTGTATATGACATCCTTTTGGCTGAAAAACAACGCAAGCTGACATTTGGAATGCTCTTGTCTTGATCTTGACAGTTTCCAGGTTATATTTTAAGCTGGATTTAACACTGAAAACATTTCTCCAAGCAGTTAACAGTTCTAGGTTTAAAATTACTTAGATAATTTACAATGTATGTGCGGTGAATTCTCAGCAAACATTTTAGCTCAGATTTATTTTACCCCAACAATGGGTGGCTTTGTGCTAAACACCGTGGAAGGTGTTAAAAGGTGTCCTGGCATCATTGTCTTCTTTAAATGGATGCCTGTCTCTGACACATCTTGGAGTTTTCCACCCTTGTCCTAAGTAACTTCATTCAAAAAAAAAAAAGTTTCTCCAAGTGACTTTTGCTGAAATACACTCTGCTGATTTGGGCACATGCTCAGTTGAGTGTGGCCCTCTGAAGTCAGACAAATCAGTCAGGTGAGGAGGATTTGGATTTGGGAGTTGTCGCTCGTTAACTTGGAGCTTTTGCTTGAGATTAGAAAGACTTCATTTTACTAGAGCAAATGTCAATCAAGACGGAACCAACTCCTGACACCCTTCTTTGTTTCTCTAGCCAGGAATGAAAGATAAAGCAGAGGAAATGGGGTTGCTGCAGTTTTGCATTTGCAACATACAAAGTCCTTGTTTTCCCACTAGGTGCTGCAGAAAACCAATTGTCCATTCACAGCACATCCTCTTGCAATTCAGAGCTAATATTTTTGCTGTTCTTAACTAGGTACAGTATGCAGTTAATTCTGTTAACCCCTTCAAGTGCACTGTGTGTGTGAGCCCTGCTTCACAGTGCTACCGATATGACCCAGTTTCACAGATTTCTAGTTCTCAGTGTTGAGAGAATAGAAACTTTAAGAACTAGCTAGAAATTTTGAAGCAAGGGAATGGTTTCAAACAACCCTGTCTCGTTTGTTGTTGCATAACTCTCAGATAAAGAAGTCTCTTTTAACTGTGTCTTATTTGAATTGCTTGTATAAAAATTGAATGCTAGACAGGAATGATTTTCAGCAAAGTTCCCCTTAGACACATAATAATGTGTGGCTGAAAACATTAGTCCTGGGTTCAGCTGTGTCTTTTGCGGCAGCTAGGGAGTTTACTGTGCATGAATGTGTGGGTTTGGCTGGTTTCCTTTCTCATAATGGTCTCTCTGGCCAGAGCACATGAAGAGCTGAATTTCTAGGTGATTAATTAGTCCCCAGGCTCTATCACTTAAGTCTCTAATTAAATATCCAACTCTGCTTTCAACCAGTTCAGGAAGAGATAATTACAAAATCTTGCAGTGATAATAAAGTTTTATTTTTCTTTGTAGATAAAAAGATCTAAATCACTGGCCACATAACTCAGGACCTACATCTCCTCTGTTAACTTTGAGACTGTTTTTTTATAAAATGTAGCAAGATGATAAAGTGGACTTTCTCCCCTCAACAGTTCACCCCCCATTTGTCTATGTCCCCCCTCACTGCCAGCTGTTCCTTTCTGTCTAGTACTTTCTTCATATTGAAGTCTGCTACTCACTGACTAGACAAACTCAAAAAAAAAAAAATAAATAAATAAAAGAAAGTAAAAGAAAAAAAAGAATTAAACAACAACAAACCAACTAGCCAGATTTTTCTCCTCTACTGGCTCTCAACCCTTCACTAACATTTTCCTGTTCTGTCCTACAAAAACTGAAAAATGACCCAATTCTAAAATTTACAATGGAGAAGAAATATTGCATTTATTTAAAAACATAGGGAAGGGGGCTCCACCATATGGGCTCCAAGTGCAAAGAATTGTCAAGACTCTTGCTGGACCCTGCTGCCTTCAAAGGGTTAATTCAGAACAAATGACAATGTTTAGTTCCCCAGGAAAAAGGAAGGAAATTCAAAAGCTAGTTGTAGGAACAATCACAGACAAAAAACATAGATACACGTATATAGGTACGGGTCCATTTTCAATTAAAACAAAAACCAAAATCCTGACGTCTCCCTGTGACTCTGAAGTCTCAAGGAAAATGAACTTGCCGCTTAAATTTGTACATACCTCAACCATTAAACAAGACATTTAACCATAGTGGCAGTTCTGTGACCTTTGAAAGCCGTGAAATCTCTGAGCGGTGTGGCTTGTTCATGAAGACTTGTGCTGCAGAATCCACCAACTTCATCCAGGATTGGGAATATGATTATGTAAATTTTTAAAAGAAAAGATTTTTTTTTAAAAAAAAAAAAAAAGGAAAGAAAGAAACGCTAAAGCAGAGAGCACGAGAAATTAGGAAGCCAGAGAGCCAGGCTCTCTCTGGGTAAGGGCACCACTTTTCTCTCAGCCAAGTGCTGGGACAGAGCCGAGCCTGCTGCAGTGCCCAGAGCAAGCGACTGGCTGGGTGAGCAGGCAGCCAGCCTGCGAGCCTGGGAGGTGCTGTCAGTTGCCACAGGCAAGGAAAACCAGAGACCAATCGGCTTCTGAGCACGCAGCTTACTGGAGTAGAGCCCTTTCTGTTTATGTTTCCTCATTTCAGGAGTGACGTCAAAGGGTTTAGTTTTTCCTCTGCATGTGCTATTAATTTTAAAGTACTGTACTATGGGAAGAATGTGTGTGTGTGTGTGTGTGTGTGTGTGTGTGTGTGTGTGTATTTGTGTGTGTGCCTGTGATTAGCTGGGTTGCCCCACTCTCAGGAGAACCCGAAAGACATTTTTTATATTCAGAAACTTCTTTTAAAATAATTTAAATACCTTGGGGGTTAGTCATATAAAACAATTTAAAAAAACAAAAACAAAGCCAAAACATGCTGAGCTAAGCAATGACAGTTTTCTGTTTTGCCATGTGTGAGTTGATGTACATAGGCACATTGGACGGCATGTTGCTCATTTCTGAGCTAGTTCACTTTTACCCTTACCTAAAAAAATAAATTGTTAATAAATCTCTTGAGCTATGGACACAAAACTGCAAATGAGCTGTCAAACCTTAGTATGTGCAAAAAAGAATGGAATCCATGTGGCCTTGGCTGCTGGTGGACCCTGTTTCTCCTACAGCTTCTGAGGCAAAACCTTGGGAGTATTCAAATAGGGTGATTCCAGCTCATTGCCCACAAATCAATTAAGAGGCAGGGCAACATGAGTCCACACAGGCATGCCTGGGGTAATCATATGTCCTCTCTGAGTGTACGAAGGTACAGTTATTTAGGGATTCCTCCTCTTCCGGGGGCCCCAGCTAATCCCTGTATTTGTCTACCCACTCTTGTAAATCTCTGTGGTTCCCATCTGTTGTTCCTGCTTCCCCCGGGTCCTCCCCACTCCGTTCCCACCCTGGAGTCTATGAGGAAAGCCTATTTCTCATTTCCTCATCTCTCTTTAGGTTTCATGTTCTTCCATGCTAATCCCACACTGATGACAAGGCTATAAAGGGAACATGTGACTCATACTGTAGAATCAGATGTCTTTTCTGATCTGGGTGAAGATAATGTTTTAGAGGTAGATACAATATTTGAAAAGTTCCACTTTCTTTTTTTTATATAAAAGAACATGATTTTTTTTTTGAGAAATCAAGTATTTATTTGTATGATTTTAGGTACTAAGGTTAAACGCTGGGGATTAGAGATTCTAATTCTAATGATGAAGACACAGTGAAAAAAGTTCTTTCTCCCGCACAGTTTATATCTGAGAAGTGTGAAGCCATAGGTGATTACAAAATAAATAAAAATCTTGTATGGTAGCACACACTTGTAATCCTAAGACTTGGGAGGCTGAGACAAGATAGTCACCAGGTCAGTGTCACTCTGAGCTACTGAGATTCTAAAATAACAAACAAACAAAAGCCCTAAAGCTAAGAATAAAGAAAATATGTGATTTTAGGTTGCAAGAAAGACTTTAAAGTAAGGTAGGAACTGGAACCTTGTGTAGTTCATATGTAGGGTACTTGCTATTTTAGGCATGATGATCTGGGAGACACTCTGACAAGCACCTTGGAGCAAAGGTCTGAATACAGACAAGCGCAGGTCACATGTGTGTCTGCATTCCAGGCCCGTGTCTGGTATATTTAAAAAATAGGTAACGGAGTTGGGTGGCTGAAGAAAGACAACGTGAGAGAATGGCTTCATAGAAGTATGTCTAGGACAAAATTAGGAAAAATGGAACCTGCATTCCAGGAAGAGGAGTCTTAAGACAGACTTCTGAGCACAGGCAAGAGTGTAGGATTAATAATGAGTCCGATACACTTGGTAGGTGAGAGAGTGACATAATCTAAACTTGGATGAGAGCCACTCAGAGGTGGAAAGTCCATATTCTGGAAGGCTGTGTGTGTTTGTACACAGAAATGGCTCAGCTTGAAGATCTAAATTATGAAAGGAAAATCAAGCATGACTCCAAGACATTGGCTTGAATAAAGAGACCCCAATTTATGAGTACAGGGAAGGGTGCATGATGAAATCTTGTCCTCATGAAACTTGGATTCTTCTGAGGAGAATATGTCCTCCTAATAAATATGAAGTTACATAGGATGTGGGCTGGTAACATATTATTGAGAAAATAAGGAGACAACAGGTCAGATAAGGGTTTGTGGTCAGTCAAGTATCCCAGAAAGGTCTCAAAATGAGGGATATTTGGAGTCCAAACTTGAGGCTGCTAAAGGAAGAGAGATGAGATGATGTTCGGACAGGAGGAATGACATCAGATAAAAGGCTTTGAGGGTCAACTGGCTGGTAAGGTATAGATGATGGCCATGGAGGTAGGTAAGTCATGGAGAGCTTTCTAAGTCACTGGGAGAAGTTTAACATTTACTATAACTGAAATGGGTCTTTAAGTAGAGGACTAAGATGGACTGATTTGATTCTAACATGTTCTTCCCAGAAGCTTTGTGAAGGGCAATAGGGGAAAAAAAGAGATTAACAAAGAAATTGCTGTGATAAGTCAAAGATCAGGGTGGCATCAACTAGGATTCTCTTAGTGGACTGATTAGAAGTGGTTGCTTTTGGGCTACACTGTGATATTAGAGACAATAAATTTGGTAAATAGATTGATTATATATCTAAGGAAGGAAATTATCAAGAATAAGCAATGGTTTTCTCTAAAATTTAGGGTTTGATCAAGTGACAGAGCAGAGCTAAAACTGATTAAGAGATAGTAGGAGGAACAGATTTTGAGGTGAAGATAAGTGTTTAATACATTACTTTTCTCAGTGTGACAGCTACATAGAGATATCACCTAGGTAGCCGACTAGATACGCCTAGAGTTCAGGGTGCGTTCTGAGTTGTTCCATGAGTTTGTAAGTTGTTATTTACACATACAGCCATGGCAATAGATAAGAGTGGCAATGAAATGGTTTCAGAAAGGAAAGAAGGGGACAGTCTGCTTTAAGTTACAAGGAAGAACCAGCAAAATAGACCCAGGGGAGAAAGAGCCAGGGCATCCCAGACAAACCAGGAGAGGGTGGTGTCCTGAATGCTGATGAAATATTTCAATCATCAATTTGGTAAAATGGAAACTTGATGAAAATGGAGAATTAACCCTAGAAATTATATTTATTTCTGTCTTTGATAAAAGTGGATCTTTTACAGTTACGACAATGCACAAAATGAACACAGAATGTAAGAAGTGGGAACAGATTGGATATTGCAGTTATCATATCTGTGAAACATCCAAATACAAGACTCTTGTAGACAGTTTATTTACAATTTTGGAGATAAAAGAAATACTTCGGAAAATAAGGAGGAGAGCATAAGCCTAATTAGTATATCAGAATAGGTTCAAGGGCTGAGTGTCTAGATCCTCTGAGCTTTAGTTACTGGGAACATGAATTAGATCTGGGACAAGGATATCAAGAAGCCATGGAGGCACTTGGACAGCCAAGATACTGACTTCTCAGGTATCAAGTTCCACGTCAGTTCATTGGACTGAATGGTGTCCCCTTGTCATCCAGATTGGTATGCTGAAGTCTTTGCCCTATTTTTCCTGTACTTGGAAATAAAGCTTTTATGAAGGCCATTAAAGCTATGTGAGCTTTAACAGCAGAGCCATAATCTGACAAGGCTGATGGGTGGTCTTAGAAGATAGAAGCATTAGATTTTCTGTCTTGATTCCTCTGTCTCCCAGTACTGACTGCTGGCACCTTCCTCTGACTTTAGTCTTTAGAGCCATGAGGTAAAAGGCTTTGCTGTGTAAGTCAGCCAGTATATGGTAGCTTCCTATGGCACCTCAGGCAAGCTAATGCAGTCAGTTTTGGTGGCTGGTCAGTTCTTTGTTTTGTCTTGGATCATCAGTGTTGGCTATCTACACTGGTTTTCTGCTACATTTTATCTGCCCATGGTTCCTAGAGGTAGCCATTTATTCATTCTCTTCTCTCTGCCATAAATATGTTATAACTGGCTTAAAAAAAAGTTCAAGGGTACATATAAAAATATGAATGCATTGATATTAATTAATAATTATGGATATCTGTCTGACTCCACTAAACATATCCATGTCCACATTAAGGCTACTGAAGTTCAACTATCAAGTATTTGTTCTGTGAGCACCACTACTAAACATATACTTTGGAATATTTTTGGAGTACACCATTTGAAATGACCACATCTTTTTCAATGTATTACTTAAAAAAATAATCTAAAAGAAGCAACCTTATTTTAAGCCTTTTCATTTCCTTTCTTAATCTCTTTCTTAAATAGCCCATAGCTCATAACTCAGAGAGAAATGAGTATTCTCTCATTTTTCTTCCTTTATAATTCAGTTGTATATGTTCTCTATTGAGAGATTTAATAACACAATACTTCTCTTGCTGTACTCTAGGATGATGGATTTCTCAAAGACTTTACAGATGTTAAATTCATTCAGAAAACCATTTTTAATATGTGTTTGTAGAAGAATCCAGTAGCGTATGCTCAGCACACTGTTGGGAGTGTAGAGACTGATGGAATGTGGTCTCTGTCATTGGAAATTCTTCTCTTGGCATCTAGTTTAACAGACATGTCTTGATAACAGTGAGAAGAAGAGGCAACAACTGCCCCAAGGGAAGGAAAAGGACAGCAGATGTCCAGCCGAGTGTGTCCACTGGGGAAAACTAGGGAAGACTTTGCAAAACATAAGAAAGTTTCTTTGTCCTTAAGCAGGAAGACTTATGTTATGTGCGGGGACTGACTGGTAGGTTCAGAATGATATAAATATAATGTGGGGAAGGAACAATGTCTTATGTTTCTATGAGACAGTTTAGTGAAATGGTAAAAAGATTTTTTTAAAAAAGAAATTTGAACATTGACCACCAGGAAATATGATTCCTGAGGGCTCCCAAGTAAGAGTTTGAAATTGCTATATACTTATTAGCAAAATAGTCTTGTGATGGATAAAGACCTGCAAAGAAAGGAGTGAATAATTTCTAGGTGAAATCCTGTGTTAGAGGCATACTGGAGAGAAGCCAAAACCAGATTCTGATCTTAACAATTGTATCTCTTTCAGTAGAGTCACATTTGAAATTAAATGTAAAAAGATAATGAGAGAATGTCAAGAGGAAAGGATGCCTGAGATGAACAGAAGATATTTCAGTAGAAGCAAAGGGTGTCAGGGATTTCTAAAGATATCTGGCTGAGATGCAGTACTTACAGACAAGGGTGCTTAAGTGAGGAAGAATCTCACTTCTTCTGGAGACCAATGCAAGGCCATTTGGATAGAAGGATAGAAGATAAAGATAATAATGGATGAGTACAGTGAAGTATGGCTAGGTGTGGGCTCCAGTCCATGTGGTTAGCGTCATTATAAGGAAAGAAAATGACATAGACACATAGAAGGATAAGGGCATATGCACACAGAAGGAAGACCATGTGAAGACACACAGAGGGACATTTGTATTCCAAGGAGAGAGACTTCAACAGAAACTGTGCTGAAATCTTGATTTTCACAACTGATAAAGTATAAGTTTCTATTGTTCAAGACACATAGTTTTGGATATTTTGCTGCAGCAGCCCTGGCATATTAACTCATCCCAGAACATATATTCTAAAGCAAAAACTGGTAAAAAAAAAAACTGTCTCTTTAGGAAACTAGAGGTGTGGTGGGACATACTTTTGATCCCAGTATACAATAGGCATATTTTTATGAGTCTGAGGCCAGTCTGGTCCAGTAGTGAATCTCAGACCAGCCAGGGCTACATGGTAATACCACATCTACAAAACAAAAACAACAACAACAAAAAGCACAAAAAACAAAACAACAAAAAAAAAACTTGTGAACCTTGTGTTATGTTGAACAACTAATGTACTTGTTACAACAATGCATTTCTCCAGTATTTATGTTTTCTTTTTCCTTGCTGATTAAAGTTCTATATTGCCCAGGCATTTATTTCTTCAAATCAACATAATTATTTTAAAAATAAACTTATTGAGGTGATCTAGTAGTTGATTATACCATTTGCAATGTTATAAAAGTTTTCTCTAATGACAATTGTCTTTATACATTTAAAACTGACATTTCATTTATGTGTTGTTGTTGTATGAGGTTTCTGGCCCTGCCTTTCCAGTCTAAACCCTGTGGCCCAGACCTAAAGACTGGCAGACCAGAAGACCTATAGTCCTGCAGAGACGCACAGATGCTTACATTGGTTTCATGCTGATGGACCTGGGGCCTAGGCACTTTGCCAGCTAGCTCTTGCTCTTAAACTAGCCCATGATTTTTACCTTGTTCAGCCATGCAGCTCAGTACCTTTTCTCAGCAGCATTTCAACTTCTTTTCTCTGCATCTCTTGGCATCTGTGCGGCATCTCTGCCCTGCTCTGAGATGTTCTCAGAGTTTTCTTAGTCTGGTAGCCCTGCCCACACTTTCTGTCTGCCTCTGGCTAATCAGCTTTTAATTAAACCAGTAGAAGGGACAAATATTTACAACATACCAACATAATCTCATTACATTATCCCCCTTTAAAAAAACAAAAACAAAAAGAATCCCAAATCTAATATTCTTTTTTTCATTATCTACAATGATTTATAACCAATA
>PVIH01006310.1:41742-63818 GCA_004025045.1 Sigmodon hispidus | reverse complement strand
TGGTAAAATAATCTGTAAGGCTAGCTCATCTCAGCCAGTCTTCTTGAAGTTGTTTTGGATGCAGAGCTCTAAAGAAAACTGCAACAGAGGTGCTCTGAAATGTTGAATAGTCTGGGCCATACTTTTCCATCAGAGACTTTTCAGGGAGGTCTTCCTTGATCAAACTTTATTTTCTTTAACCAGGAATAAATCCATAGCTTCTCATTTTCTATGAAAATAAAGAGAAAACCTCTTCTCCAAAGTAGTATATCTTTTGATTTCAATTTTAAAGTCAACTCATTTACAAAATATAAAGGTTAAATTAATCCAACAGCATTTATAATCAAATGTCTTTTTAGCAGCTTTTACTTCTTCATTTTCAGTCAAAAAATTTAAAGACAAGACAATAACATACATTATCCGGACACCTTTTGTATTTTCTATTTTTATGTGGCTTATTACTATTTATTTTTGCTCTATTTCTTTTTTAAGGACTTTACCCTTTTTTTCTTCTTATTTTCTTTCTCAAGCCTATGTATATTTTTAATCACACTCTAAAACATACTTTCTGTCTGCCTCTGGCCAATCAGCATTTTATTAAACCAGTAGGAGGGACAAACATTTACAATGTACCAACACAATCCCACTACAGTTTTTTAAAAGGCATTTAAAAATGACTGTGCTTTTGAGCCACTAAAAAAAAAAGAGAACACTAAGAAACATATAAATGCAAAAGATCAAATACAATTTTGGAGTTTGATTGTTAACTGTACAAAATACCTTAAAATAGCTAGTGCCCTCAAAGCATCAAAAACTGAATCCCATAGAACAGAAGAGTAGATTGTTTTCTTACGTATTCAATAATAAGTCATCATTTGGAACTAAACATTTTAAGACCAGTGGTTCAAATCTACGTAGATTCCTTTGCAATTCCATTGTTTGGCATAGCACTCCACATTTAGTAGACCATGTAGCTATAAAATAACTGAGAAGGTGAATAAATGATCTTGATGAAGAATTGATGTGAAAATCAAATACATAATTCAGAGAATGAAAGAAGATTCTACAAACACATGACAGGCCACTCAAGCAATTCAGACATGCTTGGAGTTTGTATTATATGAACTCAAACAAAAGAAATCACATACTGTATAGAACAGCAGAGACAGGGATGGATCAGACAGTAAAGCACTTGCCTTCAAAGCACAAGGATCCAGCCCAGTCCCTGTAACTGACATTGAACATGGTGGTACACACACTTGTAATCCCAGTGCTAGGGAGAAGGAAACAGGTTGGGTTCTCTGCCGGCCATCAGTGAATCTATCAACTTCTCCTCTACCAGTAGCCTCTGATTTCATAAGTATAGTACAATAAACTGTTACCATCTCAAGGGCTTTGTCTACACTGACTCTCCCATTAGTCATCATGAGTTTATGGTTCCTGGTTATAACCTACATCATCTCCCTTGTAACCAAGGTATTCTGTACCCTCTCTTTCTCTGAACACACTCTTTGCTTTATGAATTTTTCAGTGGCATCTCTTTAGGCCCTAATCAAAGCAAGATACTATTAAGAACTTTTTTTTCAGTTATTTCCCCTCTTTTCCTGCTTTGCCATTTATTTATTTGTTTGTTTGTTTGTTTGTTTATTTATTTATTTATTTAATTTATTGTCACCTGCCTGCAAGGCTGATACGTTTTTATTCATTTTTGGTAAATTCTCTT
This sequence comes from Sigmodon hispidus, assembly GCA_004025045.1. Classification (NCBI taxonomy): domain Eukaryota; kingdom Metazoa; phylum Chordata; class Mammalia; order Rodentia; family Cricetidae; genus Sigmodon; species Sigmodon hispidus. The sequence continues at coordinate 62,116 of PVIH01006310.1, read as the reverse complement.
TCTTGTTTATCATTATTTATGATAAAGGCCTCAGGAAAATTCCATCTCCTATTTGACTATTTGTGCGTATGTATGTATGTATGTATGTATGTATGTATGTATGTATGTATATGTATATATATATATATATATCAAAAGCAGGGCTAAAATTTAAATATAAATTTACAATAGTAACTTTTTTTATATGTTTAGGTAATATTAAAGGTAATATTAAAACCTTGAGAAAAGCCAGGATGCTAAAGGTTGTTGAGATTCTTACCCAGAAATAAAGGATCCCATATTGAACATCATTTGCTGCATAGTCTGATTCTTATTCTTCCTTGTACATCTGTAGTTTCCTCACATGACAGGAACTTGATTAATTATTCAGTATGTTTTCCAAACATGTTCTTATTGTTGATCCTAAACATAGCATCAGACTGGATAGATAGCTGTTTGTGTCTGCTGATAATATGTAACCTCCTCATGTACTGCATCTGTCTCCATGGATACCAAATTCTGTGAATGGTGCCTTGAGTGAAAAATCTATAGGAAAACTGAGTTTTGCTCATTCTTTTGGCTCAAGTTCTTGCCTTTCTGCCTCCCCCTTACATTTCCCATCCCAGGTTATGGATTGCAAGAATCCTAACATACTGGGCATAATAGAAAACCCCTATATTTAGGATCACAAGAAATTTTGTTTCTTGTTGACTGATCAGTGAACATTAAGTACAGAAACTGATACTGCTGCAAGAAAAATAGGGAGAAACACCTTTTTGATAAATTCTTGAAACAAAGACTTTTTGAAAAAGACTTGAAATCCTACCCCAAGAGGCTCAGAAGCCTGTGATTCAGTGTGAGCAGCAATGGAAAGCAATTTCCTAGAAAAGTTCATTGTTTCATAAAGCTAAACAGAGATGATCAGGCTTCACAGAGCTCCAAACAGTTGGCGTGCTTCATCTCAAATTGAAACATTTTTACTAGCTTGGCAAATCCATGTTCACTACATGGTGCTCGTTAAAATGCTGGTGAATTTTTACTCTTGTTATTAAGTAAGAAAACAGTAAACAAAACTTATTTAGGTAAAAGAGGCATGAGGTGGAGAGGCGTCAGACTAGTTAGATAGTAGGTGCAGGATGCAGGCTACATTTCAGACAAAACCTCTCAAAACTGGATCCACTAAGGAAAAGCAAAGGAAAGTATTCTGAATGAGTTTATAAAAATTGAGAGCTGCTTTCCTGATTAATGCTTTACTTGTTTGTTGAATTGCATGTTCTATTTTAATGCCTAACCTTTCCCCCAAAGCAGAAGACACTAAAATTAATGGTTTATATAATTTTTGTCTTGGCTATTTGCTCTTTTGGAACCTTAAAAGGGAAGGTCCCAGACTACTGCATGAGGAATCAAGTCATTATGCCGAAACAGAGAGGCAGGAGCAGGATTCTGCAGAGACTAAAATTAAAGATGGCAAGCAGGTGGGCGTGCACAGAACCCATTAGCAACTCAGAGTCATGATCCTGTATGTGGTACAATGACTGTACCTTGGTCACCCTGGCTAGAGTGACATTAGCCAAGGCTCCCTGGCAGGACTCTAATGACTTTCCAGAAGGATCAGGCAGCCTTTGGAGACTCATTGTTACTTAGTGATTAAAAATCATGCTAGGGCTAAGGACAGAGTCCAGTATTAACTAACTACAATTGCCATGGCCAGTCTTTGTTCTTTTCTCTCACTAGAATACATACTAAGTCTTGGCTATAAAGAATTTTTCCCCATAAAAAAAGAAACCATCTCCATATTAAAGAAATCCTGCAGCTACCAGTGGCAGGTAACTCCAGGTAAGAGTGCCTAAAAATTGCTCTCCTCCAGACAGCTGTCAGAATCAAGCTTTCTCCCACACTGCAGGGGTGGGAGAGGCTGAGCCTGCAGGGATGTTTCAGGAAATGTTCATGACATCTTCTTTGACAGGCTGAAGCTAACCTAATGAGTAACTTGCTCCTCCCACTTTTCTTCCAAGTTAGGAAAAAAACAAAACAAAAAAACAACAACAGACATTCAAGTGAGTACCAGGAATGTAGGAGAGAGATGAAAGCTTGTCTGTGATCTTCAGTTTAAAGTTGGGAAAACACATTTCGGAGAGACAGAAAAACTTTACAGAACAAAATGGAAGAAGCCATCACTCTGGGCCTATTCTAGCTTCAATATTAGCACACCTGCTAGGTGTAAAGGAACGGGCTGTTACTCACCATAATGATGGGAACATTCATTGAGAAAGAAGAGCTTTTGAATTGGATAATATCAACTAATTATATCCTGGAAAATGTCTGTCAACTCACACAAGAACAATTCAAAGAAACACTTAGAAAAATAGACTGCAGCCAACAGCGAAATATTATTCACACCAGTGAGAATTTCAGAAGGCATTCTTCAAACTGGGGAACAGCTCAGTGTTGCTAAATGCCTTCCAGTGGAAGGTGATGTCACAATTTTATCTGGCACCTCCTGAATAGCATAATTTGTTCTATTACCTTTTCCCTACAAAGCTTCATTTTCCGACCTCTCAGCTTTCAGGAGTACAATGAAGACCACTTTTTCTCTTTATTTTCTCTTATTGCCCTGAACTCTACAGATAGGAAGGAGATAAACACTATAGTGTAAATAAACCAGTTTCTGCTCTGAGAAATATCATGTCTTTTTTGTAAGCGTTATCGTTTTATATTACATTTAACAAATTAAGGTATTAAGACAATATTTGCATAGGCATATGCAAATATTACATACTTTGTACTTGTTTATGGTATTTTGGCTTTACATATGTGTGTTTACATATTATATGTATAAATTATGTGTGTGTTGGAAACAGGAAAAAAGTTTGTTGCTTGGAGGATATTTGCTATTAATTTAAAGCATGTTCCATGTTCTCATTTTTCTATACTCACCATAACAGCTCCATGATACGGTAGCAGCATTACATCCTTCTATAGATAAGCAAATAGAGTCCACTGAGACTCCTAACCTATACAAAATCACCTGAGATATCAGTTTATATGCTTCCTCTTCCACACACGATAGTTTTTTTCTCAATATATCAGGTCTAAAGATAGTCCAAATTCTTAATGCTTGAAGTGGCTATTTTTTCTTTTATATTCTGAATAAAGTCTCATTTTTTAATCGATGTATCCCTTTGTTCAAACTCCTTTCCCCATCTCACCCCTCACAGTCATTCTCTCTTCTCCCCATCTCCTTATCTCCTCCTCAGCAAGGGCAGGAGGTCCCAAGGTCCCAAGGTGGCTTAGTTCAGCATCCACTTCAGGCACATCTGCTTCCCTCATCCGAACAAAAAGACTGGGCCAGGTATTCCTCTGGAAGGAATGGGCTCCAAGGTGCTGGTCCAAGATGATTCAGATCCCAAGCTGTTCAGTTGAGGATTGCAGCTTGGGAATGCTTTTCTTTTCTTTTTTCTTTTTCTTTTTCTTTTTGTTTTTTGTTCTTCTCTTTTTGTTTGTTTAGAGTCCACTAATGAGTGAATACATCTCCTGCTTATCTTTCTGGGTTTCTGATACCTCGCTCAGGAGGATATTCTCCAAATCCATCCATTTGCCTGCAAATTTTAGGATATCATTTATTCTTACTGCTGAATAGTACTCCATTGTGTAGATGTACCACAGTTTCTTAATCCAATCTTCAGTTGAGGAGCATCTAGGTTGTTTCCAGATTTTTGCTATTACAAATAACGCAGCTATGAACATAGCTGAGCTAATGCCTTTGGAGTGTGAATGTACATCTTTAGGGTATATGCCCAGTAGTGGTTTTGCTGGATCCTCAGGGAGATTGATTCCTAGCTTTCTGAGAAACTGCCATACTGCATTCCAGAGTGGCTGAACTAGCTTACACTCCTACCAACAATGGAGGAGTGTTCCCCTTGCTCCACAACCTCTCCAGCATAGGCTGTCATCTGTGACTTTTATCTTAGCCAATCTGACAGGTATCAGGTGGTATCTCAAAGTTGTTTTGATTTGCATTTCTTTGATGGCTAAAGATGTCAAGCACTTTTTCAAGTGCCTTTCAGCCATTTGTAATTCTTTTGCAGAGAGTTCTTTTTTTTAGTTCTGACCCATTTTTTTTGATTGGATTATTCAAGGTTTTGGGCTCTAGTTTCCGGAGCTCTGAATATATTTCAGAGATCAGTCCCCTGTCACTTGTAGGTGACAGTGGGTGAAAATCTTTTCCCATTCTGTAGGCTGTCATTTTGTCTTATTGACTGTGTCCTTGGCTTTACAGAAGCTTCTCAGTTTCAGGAGGTCCCACTTATTGATTGTTGTTCTTAGTGTCTGTGCTACTGGTGTTATATTTATGAAGTGGTCACCTGTGCCAATGTGTTGGAGGGTGTTTCCCACTTTCTTTTTTATCAGGTTCAGTGTGGCTGGATTTATGTTGAGAGGTCTTTGATGCACTTGGATTTGAGTTTTGTGCAAGGTTATCACCTTGGATAGACTTGGATCTATTTGCATTTTTCTACACACTACCATCCAGTTATGCCAACACCATTAGCTAAAGTTAGTTTTTCCATTGAATATTTTGGGCCTCTTTGTCAAAGATCAGGTGTTCATAGGTTTTTGGGTTAATGTTGGGATCTTCAATTTGATCCCATTATTCCACAAGTTTATTTTTATGCCAGTTTCAGGCTGTTTTTATTACTGTAGCTCTATAGTATAACTTGAAGATGGGGGTGGTGATGCCTCCTGTGGTTTTTTTCTGTTGAGCAAAATTGTTTTGGTAATCCTGGCTTTCCTGCTATTCCAAATGAAATTGAGTATTGTTCTTTCAAAGATCGTAAAAATTGTGTTGAGATTTTGATGGGCAGTGCATTGAATCCATAAATTGCTTCTGGTAGGATTGCCATTATTACTGTGTTGATCCTACTTATCCAGGAAAGTGGGAGATCGTCCCATTTTCTGATATCCTCTTCAATTTCTTTCTTCAGTGATTTAATGTTTTTGTCAAATAGATCTGTTACTTCCTTGGTTATAGTTACTCCAAGGTATTTAATTCTATTTGCAACTATTATAAAGTGTAATGTTTCCCTTATTTTTTTTTCAGCCCTTTTATCTTTAGTGTATAGGAGGGCTACTGATTTATTTGAGTTAATCTTGTATCTTGCTACATTGCTGAAGCTGTTTATTAGCTGTAGAAGTTCTCTGGTAAAATTGTGTGGATCACTTATGTATACAATCATGTCATCTGCAAATAGAGATAGTTTCACTTCTTCTTTTCCAACTTGTATCCCATTAAGGTTAGGGTTAGAGTTTTGTTCTCCTATTACTTTAGGTAAAACTTCGAAAACTATACTGAATAAATAAGGGGAGAGAGGACATCCTTGTCTAGTTCCTGATTTTAGTGGGGTTGCTTTGAGTATTTTTCCACTTAGTTTGATGTTGGCTGTCAGTTTCTTGTAAATCAAATTTATTATATTTATTATTATTATTATAAACAAAGAAGTCACACTTTCTATTCTGTATATCCTTATTCAAACTCCTTTCCCCCTCCCAACACATCAGATCATTCTCTCTTCTCCACAACTCCCCATCCTTCCCCGCACCGGGCACAAATTTATTACATTTAGATATTTTCTTTGTATTCCTGATCTCTTCAGACCTTTATCAAAAAGGAGTGCTGGATTTTGTCAAAGGCTTTTTCAGTGTACAAAGATATGATCATGTAATTTTATTTCTTTAGTTTGCTTATATGATGGATGACATATGGTTTCTTATATATTGAACCATCCCTGCATTTCTGGGATGAAGCCTACTTGATCATGGTGGATGATATTTTTTATATGTTGTTGATTATGGTTTGCCAGAATTTTGTTGAGAATTTTTGCATCAATATTCCTGAGAGAAATTGGTCTGTAATTCTTCTTCTTTGTTGTATCTTTGAGTGGATTGGGTGTTAGGTTCATTTTGGCCTCATGAAAGGAGTTTGGCAATATTCATTCAGTTTCTACTGTGTGAAATAGTTTGAGGAGTAACGGTAGTAGTTTTCTTTGAATGTCTGGTAGAATTCTGCACTGAAACCATCTGGACCTGGACGTTTTTTACTTGGGAGGCTTTTAATGACAGCTTCCATTTCCTTTAGATTTATAGGTCTGTTTAGGTATTTAATCTGATCTTGATTTAATTTTGGTAAATGGTACCTGTCCCAAATACTGTCCATTTCTTCTAGGTTTTCCATTTTTGTGGAATATAGATATTCAAAGTATGACCTGATAATTCTCTGGATTTCCTGGGGGTCTGTTGTTATGTCCCCCTTTTCCTTTCTGATTTTGTTGATTTGGATACTCTCTGCTTTTTGATTAGTGTGGATAAGGGTTTATCTATCTTATTGAATTTCTCAAAGAACCACTCTTTGATTTATTGATTCTTTGTAATGTTCTTTTTGTTTCAATTGTATTGATTTCAGCTCTAAGTTTGATTATTTCCTGCTGTCTACTCCTTCTAGGTGTGTTTGCTTCTAATTGTCCTAAGATTTTCAGCTGTGCTGTTAGTTCTCTAGTGTGGGATTTCTCTAGGTTTTTCATATAAGCATCTAATGCTATGAATTTTTCTCTTAAGACTGTTTTCATTGTGTCCCACAAGTTTGTATTCATTGTGGATTCATTTTTGTTAAATTCTAGGAAGACTTTTATTTTTTTCTTAATTTCTTCCTTGACCCAGAGGTGGTTCAGTTGAGTGATGTTTAATTTCCATGAGATGGTAGGCTTTCTGTGATTTTTGATGTTGTTGAACTCTAACTTTAGGCTCTGGTGGTCTGATTTGATACAAGGCATTATTTCCATTTTCTTCCATCTATTGATATTTGCTTTATGACCAATTATGTGGTCAATTTTAGAGAAAGTTCTATGTAGTGCTGAGAAATATATATATTCCTTTGTATTTGGGTGGAGACTTCTGTAAATATCTATTAAATCCATTTGCATCATAACCTCTGTTAGACTCCTTATTTCTCTGTTGAATCTCTGTCTGGTTGACCTATCCAAGGGTGATTGTGAGGTATGGAAGTCTCCTACTATTAGTTTGTAAGAATTGATGTGGGATTTGAGCTTTAGTACTGTTTCTTTTACATAGATAGGTGTCCTCATATTAGGGACATAAATATTCAGGATTGAAATCTCATCTTCATCAATTTTTCCTGAGGTGAATAAATAATGTTCATCCTGGTCTCTTTTAATTGATTTTAGTTTGAAATCTACTTTGATAGATAATAGGATGGCAACACCATCTTGTTTCTCAAGGCCATTTGATTGGAAAATATTTTGCAACCATTTCCTCTGAGCCTGTGTTTGTCTTTAAGGTTGAGGGGTATTTCTTGTATGCAGCAGGATTGCTTCTGTTTTTGTATCCATTGTTTTAGTGTGTGTTTTTATAAGTGAATTGAGTTCATTATATTAAGGGATATTAGTGACCTCTTATTGATATTTCCTGTTATTTTTGGTGGTAGCTTGTATGTATTTCTTTTCTTTGGACTTTTCTTCTGTGGAATTATCGATTGTTTGTGGTTTCATGGTATCTGGGATCCTTAGGTTGGAGTTTTCTTTCTAATGCTTTCTGAAGGGCCAGTTGTTGATAGGCATTGTTTAAGTCTGACTTTGTCATATAATATCTTGTTTATTCCATCTATGGTGATTGATAGTTTTGCTGGGTATAGTAGTCTAGGTTGGCAGTCATGCTCTTTTAGTTTCTGTAAAACTTCTGACCAGGACCTTTTTGCTTTCATTGTTTCCACTGAATAGTCAGGAGTTATTCTGATGGGTATGCCTTTATAGGTAAGTTGGCCCTTTTCTTTTGCAACTCTTAAAATTTCTCCTTGTTCTGTATGGTTTTTTTTTTTTTTTTTTGCTTAATTAGTATGTGGCAAATGTACTTATTTTGGGGGTATCTTGTAAGCTTCTTGTATCTTTATAGGCATTTCCTTCTTTAGGTTGGGAAAGTTTTCTTCTTTGATTTTATTGAATACATTATCTGTGTCTTTGAGCTGGTATTCTTCTCCTTCTATTTCTATTATTCTCAGGTTAGGTCTTTTCAAGGTGTCCCAAATATTCTGAACATTTTGTGTTATATCTTTTTTGGTTTTAATGTTTTCTTTGATGTATCTATTTCCTCTACTGAGTCTTCCACTCCAGAGATTCTCTCTTCCATCTCTTGTATTCTGTTTTTTATGCTTTTATCTGTAGTTCCAGCTCTTCAGATTTTCTGTTTCTACCTTTGCCTCATTTTGTGCCTTTTTTAATTGGTTCTATTTCAATTTTTAGTTCCTGGAATGTTTCTTTTATTTTTTGGGTTTCCTTTTCTTGGTTTTATTTCTTTTCTTTACAGGATTTGTTCATCTCTCAATTTTTTTGTTTGTATTTTCTTCCATTTCTCTAAGGGAATTTTTTTATATCCTCTTTTAAGGCTTCTAAAATTGTCACAAAGGTGTTTTTGCTGTTGTTTCTTTCTATTTCCTCTTCATTGCTCTATTCAAGTCTTGGTGTTATAGAACCACCAGTTTCTTCTGGTGTTGCTTTGTTGTTTTTTATATTGTTATATGTATTTCTGCACTGGCATCTGCCCATGGATTCAGTGGTTTACACTTAGTCAACTCCTAATCAATTGTGGCTAGGGGGCTTATGTGTCTCCTGTCTGTTATGAGCAAGGGATCTGCATGATCTCTGACTCCACTATGGACATGGGTCTGAGTTTCAAAGGCGTCAGTCCTTCTCTGATGACACAGTTCACCCTTGAGTCAGGGCCTGGCCATTGGAGGTCCCCTCTGTTAGGGGTCTTTGAGCAAGGCCCCTCCCAGCTAAAGCCTAGGTCCTGTCTGCTAGCAAGAGTCTGAGATCAGAACCTTGGTTGTGACCCTGGCCCTGGAGAGAGACTCTCCAGACTCGCAGCCCAGGAGCTGGAATCTGCTCCACTCTGGACATGGGTCAATAAATAAATAAATAATAAATTTATTATTTATTGAGTGATCACTATGCCTATCATACTTTTGGAATACAAGCAAAGCACAAGATAAATGTCAATCTCTGTTATCTCCTGTCTGCATCCTGGACCAATCCAAGCAAGTGCTGTAGTTTGAGTGTCCCCTTTGAATTTCAAATGTAGTCACTGTGATAGCATTAGGAGGTGGAGCTTTAAAAATAGTTAGATCATGAAGGCTTCTGCTGTAGAGTCCTTGTTGCTGGGTATTTGTTTGGGGAGTCCATCTTTCTACCATCTCTGATGTGTGGTGATAGTATCTGGAAGCAGAGAACAACCCTTACCAGCATCTTCCTCTTGGCTTTGCTGGCCTCGGAACTACTGGGCAATAAACTTCTTTTCTTTATAAATTACCCCATTTAGGATATTTCCTTGCAGTAGCACAAATAGATTAAGATGATACAACATTCATAATATAGGAGAGAGTGCCAAGGTGATTACAGTACTTCAATTAACATTTGAAGTAGTCAAAAATCATGTCCTGCAACTAATGGCAATTTTTTTCACATCAATAGGAACTGACTTTAGTATTGAAGTAAGATCTTTAAGAATAGCTATTGCTAAGATTTTTTTTTACTGTAGCTAAAAATATTATTAAAAAGAATTAACTTTTTAATGAACCTAGTTTGGTTGACACATAAAAGTCTCTTCTTGCAAGTACATAGATGCTTATGTTCATCAATCTCTATCTTAGAGTTGAAAGCTACTCAGGATGACTGTATTTGGAAGAATGATATTCTTTAGCCACATGTTCATTTCTTCTCTATACTAATACAGACTAGTGGAAAAATAAAAAATTAGTACAATCTCCAAGATGGTTTTGATGGTTTGCAAAGGTAGGATAAGATCAGAGATGCTGGATTTTTAAATGTTATCTCTTGCTGTTATAAGAAACATTAGCTGCATTGTCGCAGGTTTTGGAAGCATTTTAAGCCTGCTTCTGTCTTTACTTCCCTCCCCAGGTCAGTACAGAGAAAGAAGAGTGAAGCTTGCATTCATTGCTTTGTAGGATGTTGCACCACTCCTGCTGGTGAGGCCGCTTTCTCTAATGTTTATCACAAGTGAATGGACACCTCACAATTGTTATCCATCTGGGTTCTAGGTCACCAGTCGCTCAGACAATGAGAGTAAAAATGGCATCCTGAAAGAAACAGCTCTTAGGCCAGGTCCAGGAATCAAACAAAGTTGAAGGAAAATTAGCAGGCCACAGTTCAGAAGGCAACATGCCAAGTTTCTAATTATCAGGGTCCTGCCGACCTTTAAGGGCGCTCACAAAGAGAATATTGTTCTAAATCAGACCTAGCACCAGAAAAGAGAGCACACAGCCAAGCTGTGGCAGAGCTATGACCGTGAGCAGGCTTTCTCCATTGTCTAAAATGCTGTTTCCTCCTGGGTTTGAGAAATCTTTTGACCTTCTCAGGCCTGTTGAGCAGAAGGGCCAGCATCTGATGAAATGCCTAATTCCCAGCCCATGTCTCGATGAATGGTTCCAAACACAGGGAATCATTACAGGGAAGTTATCTAAGAGAGGACTGGACAGGCAGCTCATTTGATAAAATGACAGGCTCTGAAAGCACAGGGACCTGAGTTTGATCCCTAGAACCCAAGTTAAAACAAAATAAACAAACAACATAACCATTGAGTATGCTGGCCCAAAGCCTAGTGCTAGGGAAATGGAGGTGGGTAATTCCCTGATGCTCACTGTCAACCTAAAAAACTGACTCAATGAGCTCCAGGCCAATGAGAGATATAGTCTCAAAAACAAATAAATGAAGAAATAAATAATTTTTTTTAAGTTTTCATGATATTTTTCAGAGCTTTCAATTTTTCTCAAGAAGCATGTATTCTGCAACAATAGAAAGAAAAAAAAAACGGGAAGTCTAGAGGGAATGAGTTAACTTTACCATGTCACATAAAACCATTATTATGAGTCTAAGAATATTAACTATAATGCTTGTGGTTTATTGAGTGCTGAGGGCAGTGGTACAGTTTAATTGAGGATTTCCTGTGCTGTCTGGGACTGAGAATAAGGGCTTGTATTGTAGGCTCCCTTTCCTTCTTTTCCCTTTTCTCTAAAGCCCAGTATATCAATCAAACAAAATGAGTGTAATTAGGAAGTGAGTAAAGGCAGAGGGTTCTTCCCCTCGTTTTTATTTTTTTCCCTAATGAGAACGTAAGTAAGCGCTACTGCAAAGTGAGCAAGTTTATTTTATCACTAGAGTTAATCGAATGTTTTCATTGTATTTTTAAGGAGCTTAGCTAATGTGAGACTCAGATGGTTCCTAATGCAAATGGGTTCTCCCAGAATGAGCATATGCTTTGCTGCCAAATGATCAATCTTTCTTCCCAAGCCTGGAAACCAGGTGACTCCCAAGTATGCTATTTGTCTCTTGACTGATGAGTATGTATTAGTTGTATTTCTCAACACAACTCACCCTATTCCTATTTAAATGGACAAGATTTGGGCATAGGTGCTCCTTGGCCAGGCTGGCAAATAATATGCCTCAGAGAGAAAAGCTCTTGATGGGACCCAGGAGTCTTCCCTTCCCCAAGCTTAGGAGAGCCTCAAATGAGCAGGTACTTAGGGGCACCAAAATCACCAAACCCAAAGCCACAGTGTCAGGACCTCTGGATGAAAGAAGATAGTCCTTGTCAGTCCCACAATGACAGACAGACACACTGTACAGCCTAGTTTCTGTGTTTGAATTAGATTTAGGAGCACTTAAAAATAATAATGTACTTTTTAATATTTTAAATATTAAACTTCTTTTCAAAGCTTAAATTCTTTTTTTCTTCTTTTTCTTTTCTCTCTCTCTCTCTCTCTCTCTCTCTCTCTCTCTCTCTCTCTCTCTCTCTCTCTCCCCCGTCTCCATTTCTCTCTCTCTCAATATATTATTTCCATGAAACATTAAATTTGTGAAAACATTAGTTATACGTATCTTCCAAACCCTGTGAGGCTAGCACTAATGTTAATAGATTATGTAAATGAGTATTTCCAAACTACGGTGCCTAGTGATTAATTTTCATCTGTAAAAAGTGGTCTTGAAGTCTTTGGAAGAGAGATTAACAGTAGGATTTGAACTCTGCCTTTTATGGGGCTCTGAACTAAGTGCTTTGTCTAAGTTTATTGTGTAGTGGGATTACATTATATTGCTACTGTTTCCTGTCATTGTAAATATTTGTCCTGCCTATGAAATTAATAAAAGCTGATTGGCTAAAGGCAGACAGGAACTGTGGGTGGGACTACCAGGTTAAGAGAACTCCAAAACGGGGACTGGAGAGATGCCTCAAAGGTTAAGTGTGGTGGAATGTTTTCTGTATGATGTAAATAAAGAACTGTTTTGGCCCATGCATGGCACTGTAGAAGTGGGTGGAGAATCAGAGGGCAGGCAGGTAGTAAAGGGTGGAGTTAGTCACTCTCGATCCGTCCCCCGAAGAAGAAGCATGTAGGAATCCAGGTGAGTCACGGGCTGTGAGCCACATGGTAGAAGATTAATAGAAATAGGTTAATCTAAGAAGAAAGAGCTAGCTAGTAATGGGCATAAGACATGGGCCAAACAGTTTAAAGGATATAAGGGTGTGATTCATTTCTTTGGGGGACAAAACCACGGGCACGAACCAGGTTCCAACCACCCACCGCCACGGGCTGTGCCAGGTACAAACCTCCTGGACCCAAAACGGGCCGGGAAAAACCTACTACAACAGTTAAGAGCACTGACTGTTCTTCCGAGAAGTCCTGAGTTCAATTCCCAGCAGCCACATTGTGGCTCACAACCATCTATAATGACATCTGGTATCCTCTTCTGTATACTGTATACATAATAAATAAATAAATCTCTAAAAAAAAAAAGAAAACTCCAAACCATCTCAGAGCAGACACAGATGCCACAGAATCAGCAGAGCCTCCGGGGAGACACAGAAGAAAGAAGCACAGAAATGCTGCTCTGAAAAAAGGTACCAAGCCACATGGCTGAACAAGATGGGTTGAGGTCAGATGAAAGAATTAGCAAGTTAAATGCCTGGACCCTAGGCCAATCAGCATCAAAATAATATAAACCTGTGTGTGATTATTTGAGGCTAAGTGGGGCTGAGAATGGGATCAAACCTCTGGTCCAGACCTAGATAGTCCAGGCCAGAACCTCACACAACATCACTGAGCCCGTGAAGGAAGCTCCATGGCCAATGTAGAAAGTAGGAATTGGAGGCTAGAGTGGCCTGTGGCATTCACACAAGGCTGTCTCAATCCAGGTATGGATGGTTACAAGCTTGCATTGCCACCCTCTTGCTGTGGTTCTTGTCTCCTGCAGGAAGAGAAAAGGAAGAGTCATGGCGGTTCTGTATCATGGAAGGAACAACCTTGCTCCAAAAGCTTCCCTCTAGGGAAAACTAAATTAAATGTTGCGTTTGATTATCCAAGTATTCTAGCCTAGTCCAGCTGGAACTTCTTTTTTTTAAAGAAATAAAAATTATTTTTATAGAATAAAGTCTCATTTTTTACCCATGTATCCATCCCCCTGTTCAAACTCCCCTTCTCCTCCTGACCCCTTCTGGTTACTCTCCCTTCTCCGCATCCCCCCATTTCCTCCCCAGAAACGTCAAGAGGTCCCAAGGTGGATTAGTGCAGCATCCACTCCAGGCAAGTCCAATATCTACATCCTAATATCAAGACTGGGTCGGGTGTTCCTCTGGAGAGAGTGGGCTCCAAGGTGCCAGTCCAAAGTACTTCAGATCCCAAGTTGTTCATTGCTTGTGGTTTGCAGCTTTAGGTGTTCTTTGCTTTTTGTTTAGAGTCCACTAATGAGTGAGTACATCCTCTGTTTATCTTTCTGGGTTTGTGATTCCTCGCTCAGGAGGATATTCTCCAAATCCATCCATTTGCCTGCAAATTTTAGGATATCTTTTTTTCTTACTGCTGAGTACTACACCATTATGTAGATGTACCACAGTTTGTTAATCCATTCTTCAGTTGAGGGGCATCTAGGTTGATTCCAGGTTCTTGCTATTATGAATAGTGCCAGCTGGAACTTCTTTATTGCTGAAACCTCCTCTCGTGTAAACTGAATGCTGAAATGCTTCCTTCTTTTCCTTGTCCTTCAAACGTTTGCCCAGCCAACATCTAGATATGGCCATTCTAAAAGGGTGCAATGTGTGCTCTTTCGGTCTGTGCTCCACAATCTTTATAATCTCTACGCTGTCTTACATCATAGCCTGAGTGGCTAATCTGCAAGCTACCTCACTGATAAACCAGCAAGCATCCTGCTGGATCTGTCAGAGAAAGAGAAGTAGGTCAGCTCTGTTGTGCTTCTGATCCAAGGTTGCTTAATAGAGATTTAAATCGACCTCTTTCTTAAGTTGACATGGCTCTCTTCTTTATACTCCACAAGAATCCAGTGCTTTGTCATTCAGTGAGACTTCTGTGATGACTTGCTGAATAAGTGAATGAAAGTATAGCTGGTCAGCTATTGGTACAATAGCATGTTCTAAAAAAATGACCAGAGGCAACACTAGATGGATATGTGTGAATGTTGCAAAGTTTATTTTTCTCCTTTGAGGGCAAAGAAGTGTTCATTGCTTCAAATCATTTTAATATTCTAAAATCAATAAAAAGAAGTGCAATTTTCATAATTTTGATGGAGCCCTACAAAAATGAGTTAGTCTTTGCCATCAGGGTGGATGTGTTTATTCATTTGTTTATACAATTTTATCTTCACAGACTTCTTCATGCTGTCAGGTGTGGGACATTTCCTTGTTTGCAGAAATTCTAAAGGGCTTTCAAGAGGCATCCTGAACTGCGTGTGTGCTGAGGGCTTCACAGCTGTCACGGGCTTCCAAGTTCCTCTAGCCCTAATTTGTTCTGGTGACTTTCTGTTTGTTTTCACACAGAAGGTTTTTATAACTGGGTTCTCTAACTCATGTAAGCAAAGAGTTAAAGATATCCTTCCTTTGTGCTAAAAAAGCAGTAACCACACATAGCCCAAACAGAGCACTTCTCCTGACCTTCAGCATGGTAGAATCAAGGTACCTTGCCTGTAGGCTACCTGAAAAGATTTCCAAGACAATATCATTTTATGTAGGAAAAATCTGAGTTTGGTTTTCTGAAATCTTGCACATGTTAGCAAAGGGAGGGTAAATAGGAACCAGGACTTGGTGGCTTTTGCTTCTGGCTGCTCCTGGTCATTTATGCAGTACATGTGCTTTGAAAACAACACTGGCAAAAATGGAGCCACAAATATGTTTTGAGAAATAAGCTATAGAGTACGTGCACACCATAACACATAATTACTATGTGGGAAAGGCAAATTCTAAAGAGACTGTTTTAGATTTACAATGTCAGCGATTGGCCTATAGTTCTCCTTCCTACCATCTGCAACCACAGGGATCCCCTATTTGCCTACATACCTTGGCAATGGTTGTATAGCATCCATCCATCAGTCAAGCCAGTAAAGAATTAGCCAGACTAGTCACTCATTTACTAACTTAACAACCTTGTGTGTGTGTGTGTATGTGTGTGTGTTGTATGTGCTATCCATGTTAGTAGTACATGGCCAGCAAACTCTTAGGATCTGCTCATCTCCACTCCCTAATCTGGGCCACCAGGCTCACACAGTCATGCCCGCCTTTTTACATGAGTACTAGAGATTCAAACTCAGGTTTTCATGTTTGCACAGTAAGTGCTTTTATCCACTGAGACAACTCCCCAGTCCAATTCAACAATTTAATTTACTTATTATGAATAAAGTCATATATTTTATCCATGTATCCCCTTGTTCAAACTCTCTTCACCCTCCCACCCCTCCCAGTCACTCTCTCTTCTCCCAATCTCTTTATCTCCTCCCCAGCAAGAGCAGGAGGTCCATAGGTTCCAAGGTGGCTTAGTTAAGCATCCACTCCAGGTAGATTCGCTTTCCTCACCCCAACATCAAGACTGAGTCAGGTGTTCCTCTGGAGGGAATGGGCTCCAAAGTGCTGGACCAAAGTGTTTCTGATCCAAAGCTGTTCAATGGTTGTGGTTTGCAGCTTGGGCATGCTTTGCTTTTTTCTTGTTTGTTTGTTTAGAGTCCACTAATGAGTGAGTACATCCCCTGCTTATCTTTTGGGGTTTCTGATACTTCACTCAGGAGGATATTCTACAAATCCATCTATTTGTCTGCAAATTTTAGGATATCATTTTTTTTCTTACTGCTGAGTAGTATTCCATTGTATAGATGTACCACAGTTTGTTAATCCAATCTTCAGTAGAGGAACATCTAGGTTGTTTCTAGCTTCATGCTATTATAAAAAACACAGCTATGAATATAGTTGAGCTAATGCCTTTGGAGTGCGAATGTGCATCTTTAGGGTATATGCCCAGTAGTGGTTTTGCTGGATCCTCAGGGAGATTGATTCTTAGTTTTTTGAGAAACCACCATACTGCATTCCAGAGTGGCTGAACAAGCTTATACTCCCATCAACAATGGAGGAGTGTTCCCCTTGCTCTGCAACCTCTCCAGCATAGGCTGTCATCTGTGTCTTTTATCTTAGCCAATCTGACAGGTATAAGGTAATATCTCAAAGCTGTTTTGATTTGCATTTCTTTGATGGCTAAAGATGTCAAGCACTTTTTCAAGTGCCTTTCAGCCATTTGTAATTCTTCTGCAGAGAGTTCTTTTTTTAGTTATGAACCCCATTTTTTTAATTGGGTTATTCAAGGTTTTGGGCTCTAGTTTCTTGAGTTCTCTATATATTTTAGAGATCAGTCCCCTGTCACTTGTAGGGTTGGTGAAAATCTTTTCCCATTCTGTAGGCTGTCATTTTGTCTTATTGACTGTATCCTTGACTTTACAGAAGCTTCTCAGTTTCAGGGGGCCCCACTTATTGAATGTTATTCTTAGTGTCTGTGCCACTTGTGTTATATTTAGGAAGTGGTCCTCTGTGCCAATGTGTTAGAGGGTATTTCCCACTTTCTTTTCTATCAAGTTTAGTGTGGCTGGGTTTATTTTGAAGTCTTTGATCCACCTGGATTTGAGTTTTGTGCGGGGTGATAGGCTTGGATCTATTTGTGTTTTTCTATACACTACCATCCAGCTATGTCAACACCATTTGTTAAGGATACTATCTTTTCTCCATTGAATATTTTGGGCCTCTTTGTCAAAGATCAGGTGTTCATAGGTTTTTGGGTTAATGTTGGTATCTTCAATTTGATTCCATTGATCCACAAGTTTATTTTTATGCCAGTACCAGGCTGTTTTTATTACTGTAGTTATAACTTGTAGTCAGGGATGGTGATGCCTCCTGGGGTTCTTTTTTTGAGCAAAATTGTTTTGGCAATCCTGCTTTCCTGAAATTGAGTATTGTTCTTTCAAGGTCTGTAAAAAGTTGTTGGGATTTTCATGGGAAGTGCATTGAATCTATAGATTGCTTTTGGTAGAATTGCCATTTTTACAATGTTGATCCTACCTATCCAGGAACATGGGAGATCTTTCCATTTTCTGATATCTTCTTCAATTACTTTCTTCAGTGATTTAATGTTTTTGTCAAATAGATCTGTTTCCTCCTTGGTTATAGTTACTCCAAGGTATTTAATGCTATTTGCAGCTATTATAAGGGTGATGTTTCCTTATTTTTCAGCCCTTTTATTTTTAGTGTATGGGAGAGCTACTGATATCTTTGAGTTAATCTTGTATCTTGCTACATTGCTGAATGTGTTTATCAGCACTAGAAGTTCCCTGGTAGAATTTTGTGGATCACATATATATACAATCATATCATCTGCAAATAGAGATAGTTTCACTTCTTCTTTTACAATTTGTATCCCCTTAATCTCCTTTGTTCTCTTATTGCTTTGGCTAAAACTTCAAGAACTATATAGATAGATAAGGAGAGAGAGGACATCCTTGTCTAGATCCTGATTTTAGTGGAGTTGCTTTGAATTTTTCTCCATTAACTTTGATGTTGGCTGTCGGCTTCTTGTAAAACACTTTTATTTATTTATTTTTTTCTTTCCTTCTTTATTTTGTATTTATCAAAAAAAAACAGGAAAAAGAATTTAAAAATGCGGAAGAGTTAACAATAACTATACAGAGGATAATAATCATAAGCATGGCTTATCAAGGGTGGAAATGCAAATAAGATTGCTACACATATATTTTCTTTGTGTTCAGTTTTCCCTCTGAATTTTTTTTCCATCCCTATATATCCTTATTGAAGGTCCCTTCCCCCTCCTGCCACATCAGGTCATTTTTTCTTCTTCACAACTTCCCATCCCCTCCCTGGGCAGGGAGCAGACAGTCCTATGGTCCCACTGACCCAATAATGCTTGGATCAGTCTCCACTCCTGGCAAATCCAGTTTTGTCCCCCCTCCCTCAAGAGTGAGTCAGGTGTTCCTATAGTTGGAGTTGGATCCGAAGGGTCAGTCCAGGGTGTTTCTGATCCCAAGCTGTTCAGTGGTTGTGGTTTTCAGCTTGGGCATGCTTGGCTTTTTTTTCTTGTTTGTTTGTTTAGAGACCACTAATGAGTGAGTACATCCCCTGCTTATCTTTCTGAGTTTGTGATACCTTGCTCGGGAGGATATTCTCCAAATCCATCCATTTGCCTGTGAATTTTAGGATATCATTTTTTTTCTTACTGCTGAGTAGTATTCCATTGTTTAGATGTACCACAGTTTGTTAATCCATTCTTCAGTTGAGGGACATCTAGGTTGTTTCCAGGTTCTTGCTATTACAAAAAATGCTGCTATGAACATAGTTGAGCTAATACCTTTGGAGTGTGAATGTGCCTCTTTAGGGTATACACCCAGAAGTGGTATTGCTGGGTCCTTGGAGAGATTGATTCTCAATTTTCTGAGAAACCGCCATATTGCATTCCAAAGTGAATGAACAAGCTTACACTACCACCAACAATGGTGGAGTGTTCCCCTTGATCCACATCCTCTCCAACATAGGCTGTCCTCTGTGCCTTTTATCTTAGCCAATCTAACAGGTGTTAGGTGATATCTCAAAGTAGTTTTGATTTGCATTTCTCTGATGGCTAAAGATGATGAGCACTTTTTCAGGTGCCTTTCAGTCATTCGTAATTCCTCTGCTGAAAATTCCCGTTTTAGATCTGTACCCCATTTTTTGATTGGGTTATTCAAGGTTTTGGGCTCTAGATTCTTGAGTTCTTTATATATCTTAGAGATCAGTCCTCTATCACTTGTAGGGTTGGTGAAAATCTTTTCCCATTCTGTAGGCTGTCATTTTGTCCTATTGACAGTGTCCTTGGCTTTGTAGAAGCTTCCTAGCTTTAGGAGATCCCACTTATTGATTGTTGGTCTTAGTGTCTGTGCCACTGGTGTTATATTTAGGAAGTGGTTGCCTGTGCTAATTCGTAGAAGTGTATTTCCCACTTTCTTTTCTATCAAGTTCAAAGTGGCTGGGTTTAAGTTGAGGTCTTTGATCCACTTGGATTTGAGTTTTGTGCAGGGTGACAGGCTCGGATCTATTGCATTTTTCTACACACTTCCATCCAGCTATGCCAACACCATTTGTTAAATATACTATCTTTTTTCCATTGAATGTTTTGGGCCTCTTTGTCAAAGATCAGGTATTCATAAGTTTTTGTGTTAATGTCTGGATCCTCAATTCTATTCAGTTGGTCCACAAGTCTGTTTTTATGCCAGTACCAGGCTGTTTTTATTACTGTAGCTCTATAGTATAGCTTGAAATCAGGGATGGTGATACCTCCTGAGGTTCTTTTGTAGAGTAAAATTGTTTTGGCAATCCTGGCTTTCCTGTTATTCCAAATGAAATTGAGTATTGTTCTTTCAAGGTCCAAGAAACATTGTGTTGGGATTTTGATGGGCAGTGCATTGAATCTGTAGATTGCCTTTGGAAGAATTGCCATTTTTACAATGTTGATCCTACCAATGCAGGAACATGGGAGAGCTTTCCATTTTCTGATATCCTCTTCAGTTTCTTTCTTCAGTGATTTAAAATTTTTGTCAAATAGGTCTGTTACTTCTTTGGTTATAGTTACTCCAAGGTATTTAATACTATTTGCAGCTATTATGAAGGGTAATGTTTCCCTTATTTCTTTTTCAGCTCTTTTATCTTTTGTGTATATAAGAACTACTGATTTCTTTGAGTTAATCTTGTATCCTGCTACATTGCTGAAGCTGTTAATCAGCTGTAGCAGTTCCTTGGAAGAATTTTGTGGGTCCCTTATGTATACAATCATATCATCTGCAAATAAAGATAGCTTCACTTCTTCTTTTCCAATTTGTATCCCCTTAATCTCTTTTCGTTCCCTTATTGCTTTAGCTAAAACTTCGAGAACTATATTGAATAGATAAGGGGAGAGAGGACATCCTTGTCTAGTTCCTGACTTTAGTGGGATTTCTTTGAGTTTTTCTCCATTAAG